>JAUEKS010385611.1:0-10941 GCA_031762815.1 Tylodina fungina | reverse complement strand
CTTTTTTAGCACAAGATACTACAAGACCTATTGGTGCAGCTGTTGCAGCTATCACTAGGCCAGTATTAATTATTTTTTTTAACATTATATGGTTTTTAACCTACGTCAGCAACATTTGCTAAGTCTTTAATGTTGTCGTAAATTCCATTGAAACTTTCGGGATGTTCTGTGTGAGCAGCTGTATAAATGTTTTTGATTCCGCCATCTGTTACACCAGCTCTCGCTATTGATGTATAGTCATCAACTGGTTGGATTAATGGGTTTGTTTCAAAACCAGGTATTGTTTGTGTGCTTCCATCTTTTCCAAAAATTCTTCATGCAAGTTCTGTTCCTTTAAAACTTTTTTCGTTTTTGTGTGCTTGAATAAAGTTATAAGTAGGTGAACCTTTAGTGAATGCACCTTTTAAAGGAGGTATGTAACTAGCTCCTGCTAATCAATATTCTAATGGTGTCATATCAGTTTTTCCATCAAATTGATATTTGGTTTTACTTGATGTTAATCATTTAACAAATAGACCTGTTGCTTTGTCTTCTGGACCATTTGCGTGAACAGGGATGATAGAAGGACCTTGTACATATGATGCTCCTTTTCAAGGATTTTGTGCAGACATATTTTTAGGTTTAGCTGCTCTTACTCTTGTAGGAGATTTTTCTGCAACAACCTCAGACGCTTGTAATGTTCCATCTGTTGTGTTCTTTTTGATTGTGTCATTTTTAACAAGTATATAGTAACGAGTATCTTTGATTGGGTTACCGTTTTTATCGCCTTGTTTAGCGATTAATGTCATATCAAATTGATCGCTTTTGGCCTTGTCATATTCCTTTTTGGTTAATGAAATTAAAACACCTTTATCAGTCTTACCTGTTCCGGCTGCTTTAAGGAATTTGGCATCATCCATTCCCTTAGCGTACACGAGGTTATACTTGCTATAGTTTTTTGCATATTCAGATTTACTTAAAATCTTATTACCATGTGAACCAAATGTTGTTGCGTTAGCAGTATTTGTTGTACCTTTAAATCTTGCATCAGTTGTACCAAAATCGTATTTACCTCAACTTTTATCAGCTTTTGGTGTTTTACCTTTTTTAGCCAAGAAGTAAGTTTTGCTCTTATCTGTTGCTACTTTAGTTAGATCAGTATTAGCTAAAAGAGCTTTTCCTGCATCAGTAGTTGTTTTAGCAAAAACAATTTTTCCATCATAATTTCCACTTGTTAGTTTTGTTCCAATTCCTGCTGCTGTTTCACCTGAAACTGTTGTGATATCATGGCTACCAGCTTTTTGTCCGTTGTCAACTAATTTATTTCAATATGAACCATTTTTAATTTGTGATTCAGCAACTGTACTTGTAGTACCTTTGATGACAAGTTTCTTTTTAGCAGCTAATTTATCAGCTGATCCATTAAACATCCCATCTTTTAGTCCTTCAATAACACCATTTTCAAGACTCTTATTAATTCTTTTACCTGTAGAATCCTCAAATTTGATTGATAGTGTTCCGTCACTTCCTGTGTATCAGTGAGTTACACCAGCTGTTGAACCAACAGAAATCATTGAGTTGTGATCGATTAGGTATGAAGAACCATAAGCGCCTTTTCCACCAATTCAAAGACCGCCACTTTCAACACCTTTCATTAATAGTTCAATTCCTTCTTTAAAGTGTTTAAATGATTTTGAACTCTTATCTTTCAAGAATGGTCAATCAACATATCCATCACTATTAAGTTTGATATAAAATTCGTCCATATTTCCATTTGCATATGCATATGAAAGTGTTTGAATAATATTTGTAGGTGAGTCAAGTGCAAGTAAGTGTTTTTCTGAATCATCAGGACCTATATCAAATCCTTGATGTACCGCACTTACAAACTTAATCAATGTATCTCATTCATCAAGTAACTCATCACCCACTTTTAGTGCTTTTTTATCTTTAATATTTTTAAATTTATTAATTGAACCTCATTTTTTACCGATTTCTGCTATATCACCAGCAGATTTTTTACCATTATCATAAATGGCTTTTAACCTAGGTGATTTACTTAAATCGATAGAATTTGCTTGAACTTTATTAACTTGATCTATTATATAAGCAAATAATGGTGAATCAACAGCTGAAGCCATTGATGAAACACCAACAGGTACTGAATAAATTCCACCAGGTTTTAGTCCACCAATTAAATCGTTTTGTTTAAAAAATTGTGGGTCAAAAGTATCTCTTATTGTTTTAGCATCAGCTTTTGATAATACTTTTGCTAAATCAAGAGCCATATCAGAAGCTTGCAATTTAGCTGCTGAACCTGGGTATTCAAACATTATGTTAGCAACACCTTTAGTTTGTTTAGCATTGAAAGCTTTATCTAATTGATTTGTAGGAGCTCCGTAACCACCTGAAATTGAAACTGCCTCATCAATTTCCATGTATCCTTCTTTTTTATGTTTTTTAGCATAACCATTAAAAACACCAATTATTTCGTTTAATGTTTTCAATTGAACACCAGTTCTAGAAAATCCTGTAGTAATTTTTAATCTACCATCGTTTTCAGTGTCATATCTACTGACTCCGTCACCGCCACAAGAAATAGCAGTTGCAATTGGTGCCACAGCAGCAACAGCAGATACCATTCCTAATAATATTTTCTTCTTATTCATATATTTATTCCTTTCTTTTTTACCATTAATAATCTTACGAGAACATTTTAGTTTCTCAAAAAAATTATAATGTTTTTTTATTTTTATTGTTATTCATGAAAAAAGGAAATTTCAAAAATAAAACTACGATAAATTTTATTGTTAATATTTTTTTACATGTTTACATGTGTTTAATAAATGTTTTTTGCCCTAAAATAATGCTTTATAGGTCATCAAGCCAGTTTTGTTGGTTTACAACCACTATATTTTGTGACAAATCTTGACAATTTATTATGGGTTTTTCAACAGGGAATATTCCCTAATTTTTAATTATTTTTTTTAACTATTTCTCTGTGAGGAATATAATTAAAGTGCAATAACGCAAAAAAGGAGAGTATATGTATCAATACAAAGCAATTACAATTAAAGGTAATGAAATAATTGCGGAGGGTCATACACTTCAAGAAATTGAAAAACAGATTGTTCATTTTAAGAGGGGTCCCAAACATGGAGAACACACTTCAGCAGGTGACTCAATAAGGATTGTTCACGTCCATCGAAATGGGAATGAAAAAATAATTAAAACTATTTAGATGGCTATGCCATCTTTTTTATATATTCCATAACTATGTATTCTAATACAACATTAATTCTAATTTATATGGTATTGTGATACAATATTAATGTATAATGAGGCGGAAAGAGGCGGAAAGAGGTGGAAATATGTATTTCTTTTTTGGAAACAAAAAATCAGATCGTAAAATATGAGTAAACAAAACAATAGATGAAGTGTTGAAAAACAGGATTACCATTATTCAAGGTCTGAGAAGAATTGGGAAATCATTAATAATGGAAACTGTGGTCACAGATGATAGATTTCTTGAGTATGCAAAAATCCCATTTGATGCCAAAGACTTTGGAATAGACAATATGAAACGGGCAAAAGAAATCATCGAAGAAGTACAATCTAATTCAAATAATAAATATTTAATTATGGTTGATGAATTTCAAGAAATAGCTGAATGAAACAAATTCTTTTGAACGCTACATAAATGTCCAAACATTAAATTGATTGCCACGGGATCTGTAAGTGCAAATATGGGCGATGCTCAAGAAACAGAAGGCGGAAGATATGTTTATGTGTTTGCAACACCGTTATCATATTTGGAATACACACAAATAAATCGAGATTCTTTAATCAAGAACAATGACAGTGTTATTTTCAACAAATATGCAACAATGGGTAGCTATCCAGGTCAAGAATTTAGTGAAAATCTTATTGCTTATAAAAAACAAATCACTGGAAACATTCTTGAAAAAATTAAAAATGCTAGAGATTTAAAATTAATGCGCATAGATGATAACCAAAGCGTAACACAAGTATTGTTATTCATAATTGAAAACATTGCAAACACCATATCCATAAGTAATTTAGCGTCAAGAATTGGCAAAAATGTTCGTACTATTGAAAAAATAATCAATTTTTTAAAAAATACTTTTCTCATATATGAAATAAATAATGTCCACACTGGCAAAGGTAAAGCAGCAATGTATAATCGGAAATTTTACTTAGCAGATCACACGTTTTACCTTTATCAATCACAAAGAGAATTTGATAAATTAGATGATGCATACAGAGGTTTTGTGTTTGAAAATATAATTTTCAACCAATTAAAAGCTCACTATGAAAGAAGCGAGATTGACTTAAGATTTCACTTAGATAAAACCAATCAGCAACATGAGGATATTGATATGGTTATTACAAAAAATGACATACACTCTTATTTTGAAATTAAAACTTCAAAAAATACCAATTGTTTAACAAGCGGCCAGAAGAATTTTTCTAAAAAACATCAATTAAATGTAATTTATTTTGGCTCAACAAAAAAAATTGACAATATTAAATATATTAATTACATTGAATTCATAGAGGAGGTAGAAAAATGAATTTAGAACAACTAAAAAGACTAAGCATTAATAATAATGAAGATATAAGGTATTTTATCAATGATATTGATGCATTACTATTGAGAACACACACACTAAGTCCTGCAAACTTGTCTATATCTTTGTCTGAAGCTCTTTTAAGTAGAAACAAAGATGCTTCTATATTTATTTGAGTCTATATCTTGGCAGTGTTGATGCGCTTAAATGACAAAAATAAAGAAACTTTAACAACATCAGGAAAGGGAATGGCTTTAATTGAATTAATTAACAGCATTATCAAACACATGAGTGATAATGGAATAACATTCCCACATTTCGAAGATTTTAAAAGTAATGCAAGAAAAATATTGTCATTAATTCCACCAACAATGAAAGTCGGAATATACGCAATGAATGAGTTTTTTGTTGATTCTTTAGATGATCAACTTGTTCCATCCCTTTCTGGTTTGCTTGAAGAAGAATCATTAATGATAAAAAGTTCAGTATTGGGGTATAAAGCATTTCTAAACAAAACCCCCGTAATAGGTTCCGCTTTTAATCCGAATTAAGATAGATAACCTTTCTATCTTTTTATTTTATAAAAAGGTATTTGGTATAATTTATGCATGTTATTAAAGAAAGCCACATTTAATAAGAAAGACTTAATCAAAAGAATTAATTACCAGTTGACTGGTCACTTTTTTACTTTAGAAGAAGCAAAAGAACTTTCTCAACGTGCCCTTAAAAAAGTTATTAAATTGATTTCTAAAATATAAAAATTTAAAATTTCACGTAAAGAAATTGCTGAAATAGCACTTTTTATCAAATCAGACTTTGAACAAAGTTCAACATCTGTTGCTAAACTATGATCATTTGCAGAACAATTTACTACTAAAATTAAGGCAATTGTTAAAAAAGTTATATGATTTTTTGAATTACTTTGACCAACAAATTATTTAGAAGGTAGATTTGAATTAATGCGGAATTAGACATGTTTCTTTAAATAAATAAAAAAAGAAATGGAGAAACATGAATAAAAAACAAAAAAACAAGATGCATGACTTAAAAGTCAGGCTAGCTGAAACGCGTCGTGTTGAAAATCTTCATACAATTAAAAAATCTCAAAATAAAGCAGATATTAAAACCATTAAAAAAGCCAATAAATCTCCCAAAGGTGAAAGAGATGTAAAAAACTCTGAGGGAAATATTATTGACTTAGAACAAGTTTCTAAAACATATGTAACAGGTAAACAAAAGTTTACTGCTATTAACAACGTTTCATTTACTGTTAGAAAAGGTGAATTTGTCGTTATTTTGGGTCCCTCAGGTTCTGGAAAGACTTCACTTTTAAATGTGCTTTCTGGTCTTGATCGTCCCACTAGTGGAAGAATAATTGTAGATGATGTCAACATTTCAGCACTAAAAAACGATGAATTAACTACATTCAGAAGAAACTTAATTGGTTTTATTTTTCAAAATTATAACTTGCTAACTGAATTAAATGCTCAGGACAATGCCGAAATGGGTCGCCAACTACAAACCGATAACAATAAACGTATATCAATTGATAAACTGTTTAGAAGATTAGGATTGGAAGGAAGCGAAAAACAACCAGTAACTAATTTATCTGGTGGACAAGCTCAAAGAGTTTCAATTATTAGAGCAATCTCTAAAAACCCCAAATTGCTAGTTGCTGATGAACCAACAGGAGCACTTGATTCTGTTGCCTCTCAAAAAATTATTGATTTGTTTTGAGACATAAACAAAAAGTTTGGTACAACAATTGTACTTGTCACACATAATGAAAAATATGTTAAACATGCGACAAAAGTTGTTAGAGTTGATGATGGAAAAGTAACGGTCCATGAAAAAACTATCACTAAATAAAATTTTAATTAAAAGAGGATTTAAATCACTAGCAAAAACAAAAGTATTTTCAATATTAATAATGATTCTTATTTTTATCACTGGTGCAACATATACAATGTTGTCTCAATCAGCCGATTCATTTAGGAAATCATACAATCATGTTGTTGCCCAAGGTAAACTACATGATCACATCATTAAATCAGGTTTTAGGTTTACTGATGATCAAAAAAAGAACTCGCATCTAGATATAGCACCAATTACACACAAACCAAGTTATATCTATGATCAAAAGAATTGATCAATAAACAATCTACAAAGTATCTCTAAGGAAGATATTGCCGATGCAACAAATGTTAGAGTATATGTAGATGTTAAACCAACTAAAAATGACGGTATATATCAAAATGTCCCACAGGACATTACTAGGATATATCTTGATGATATCCATACAAAAAATGATATTAAAACAAGTAATATAAAGGACTTATATACTGATTTACGTGAAAAAATTGATCAACAAAGACAAGCAATTTTAACAACATTACAACAAAATCTTGGTAACCAAGTTATTAAAGATATCTTGCAATGAAAACTAAATGGAAGAACATATGATACATATTTAAATGTAAGAAACAATCAAAGTATCTTTGTTCAAGACGGAAAAAAAGCTTTTAATGTTGTAGCACACAATCGTCGCACAAAAAACAACAACGTTAACCTAATGGTTATCTATGATGGAACTCAAAACTTTACAAAAGATTTAACTGATAGTCAGTTCACCAAGCAACTACAATACAATGGTGTTGCTAAACTTACTGATTACAACATAGATAGAACAAAAGAATTTAGAGTTATAGCACGTCCTAAATCATCAATTACAAGTCCAATCACTTTTACGGACCCCAATGCTTATCAAGCAATAGTCTCTCCTGCATATGCAAATGAGAATGGTAAAAAATCAATAAGTGTCAATAAATTGATGAGCATGTTTGGTAATGATCCTTATATTGGTGACAAACTAGCTACAAGCTCTTATCTTCAAAAGAAATATAAAAACAATATAATCTTTGTAGGAAATACACCATACTTTATTATTGGTATTGGTACACAACCAGATTACATTTATCCAATTATGAATGGTAGTCAACCTGTTGTTGATCCAAATAATCAAGCTGTTGTATTCACATCAAAAAGAGGTTATTTCAGAACAAAAGATGCCTTTAGATCAAACCCAGTTGAAGATTATATTTCACTAAGATTTAATCAAGGTGTTAGCCAAGCTGATCAAGATGCTATTATTAAAAGCATTCACTCAGCAATCAAAACAGGTAAGCATGGAAATAAGGATTTTCCTATCTCAGTTTTTGCCTCATCTAGTTCAGTAGATTTAATTACTAAATATAACGATGATAGTGATCAACTAATATTGGCAGAATCAAGAGTTACTTCATTATTTAAAGTCAATAAAGCTGTCCAAACATTAGGATTTGCAACTACAGCACTACTTATTATCTTCTTATTAAGTATTGTTGTCATGATCTTTAAGACCCTAATAAGTGGTAGTCATAAGATCTATGCCACATTACATGCCTTAGGATATTCAAAACTTCAAATTTCAATCTCCAATGCATTGTCTTCAATCATTCTAGCAGCTATCCCGATGTTTCTCGCCTATGGCGTCGGCTATATCCTCCAATTCTTCTTCATTAATCAATTTGCAGCAACATGAACGATTCCAACATATGGAGCTTCATTATCCTGAATCACTTTAATTGTTATTATTTTACTTCCTACAGTTGTCTTGTTTGTAATCATTACACTCATCACATTGTATGAAATGAGACATACATTACCAGAAATGCTTAATGGAACATCAGAGAAATCATTTGCAGGGATTGCTAAAATAGCATCAAAGTTTAAGATTCTCTCAATTAAAGGCAAGTACGTTGTTGCCTTATCATTAAGAAACATTGGTAAGTTATCATTAATGACAATTTCTGCCATCATTGCCATGTCAGCCTTAATTATAGGTATGGGAACCATTGGAGCATCTACATATGCTTACAATCAAACAATAGCCATGAACAAATATGAATTTGCTGTTGATCTTGTATCACCAACAAAAGAAGGTGGACAATACACAATGGTTAATCCTTATGTGGGTGATAACAGTAGAGGTAAAACCTCGATGCCACTTATAAATGATCAAAAATCAAAGGATAAGGTGGCATGACATGTGCCTAAGCCAGGAGATGTTAAATACACAATGGCATCTGAAGCAACCAAAACACCTAACTTACAACAATCAGCATTGTATTTGAAAAACTTAATTCAACACAAAGCAATTTTAGATACTGGTAATTTAGGTAACATCTCAGCTTGAGATATTGCTAAAGGCTTAATGCCGGATAATCAAAGAAATGAATCGAATAAGAATTTTAATCTTATTATGCATGCTATCTTTGACAAAGAAATAGGTAAAGCAAATGTTGACGGTCGGGAAATAAAAGATATAGTCATTAAGTATCATGAAGTTAATAAAATGTTAACTGAAGCTCAAGCAAGAGCTAAAGTTCACAAGCTGATTCAAGATTTCTTCAACCAACATTTAATTAAAAATGCAATTAATAAACAAAATGTTTATGACCCTACAGGAAAATTACTTTCACCATATACAATTTCATATAACAAGATTCTTTCTAACAAAGGTGATGAATCATATACACACTTAAATGGACTTGTTACTAAGCAAGATGAATCGATTTCTGTTAAAGGTATTAATGCTTCATCTAGAATGGTTGCTCTTAGTCATAATCAATTAAAGAAATTATCATTAAGTAAAGATAGTTCAGGGAACTACATAATTCCAATTTTAGTAAATAAATATATAAGAACAACTTGAGGAGTTAAAGAAGGTGATTTATTAGATATAAATATCACAAATTCTGCTACTCGTTTCCAAGGTAATAAAATTATTAATGCTAAATTGAAAATCGCTGGCTTTGTTAATGGTTACAACGATTCAGGAATTTATACAGAACAAACAATTGCTAACGAAGTGCTTGGATTAGATATCAAAAATGGATTTAATGGTATTTTCTCTAAATCAAAGAGTCCTAGAATGTTACAATCTCTACCACTTTATTCACTTTCAGGAATTTATGCAGCTACAGACTCATTTAGTAATCCTGATTGAAACAATTGATTAAACACATATATAAAATCAAATCAAAAGATTAAAGATTGAAATAGCAACATAACTTCAGCTAGTCAATTTATTTCTACTTATAAAGCTACACCGTTTGCAGGCTTATTATCAAACGTTAGGTGAAACACAGTAGACAAATTAACATTTAAAAACGTTACTAAAATGACATCAACAATAATCATAATTATCGAAATCATCTCAATCTTAATTTCATTCTTATTTACCATTATTGTTGCAGCACTTCTATTTAAATCAAATAGTAAGAAAATATCTGCTCTTTGAGCATTAGGATATAGAAAAAGAGAAATTAACAGAATGTTTATTTCGATGTATTTATTACCATTAATTGTTTCAATTGCAATTTCTGTCCCTATTTCCATCGGAATACTCCAAATATTAAAATTCTTTGTTATTAACTTTGGACACATATTGATTCCATTTGCCATAACATGATGAATACCATTTGTAGCACTTGCAGTAATTGCCTTAATATTTGTACTATCTACAACAGTAATTATTTATACAAGAGGAATTGCAACTAAACTAGATGCATTTAAGGGAGAGTAAAATGAAAAAAATATTATTAACAACTGGATCTCTTATGGCGGTGGTTTCATCTGCCTCAGCAATTTCTTGTTCAACATCATGAACATCATGGATCAAGAACGATACCAAAGAAAAAGAATTTGATTATACAAAGTATGTCCAAGAAAACGACCCCAGTAAGCACCCACTTTCTTATCAAGTTAGAAAAACAACAACACTTGATAAGCTAGCTTACACTATTAAGGGCGATAATATAACTATCAAGTTAGATCAAATAAATAACGTCAATGAATTTGTTTATGTCCTTAAAAAGGTTTTAAACTCAAATCTTCAAGTAGATTTAGATCAATATTGAAACGATCTTACAGATAATGATCCAACTAATGATAAAAGGCTACTTGACTACATTAATAACATACCTTCAATACTAAAAATAAAATTGGTATTAGGTAATGTAACTAGCGATGTTGATTGAGACATCACAGACTATAAAATTAGATTAGATACCACCTTTAATGAGGCTCTAACCATTAGAGGAACTCAAGCAGATGTAGATAACTATTTAGCATCACTTCCTCAAGACGATATAGGTAAGAAGCTTTGAAATACACAAGTTACTAAACCAAATGGTGTTACAGACAAAACATGGGAAATCCATCAAATGAAAAAATATGATATACAAGTTGATGGTATTAATGCTAAAGGAACACCTAATAAATTTGTTAGAGTAGCAAAAGCAGGAATTGATTTTCTTAACTTAGATGT
>JAUEKS010385391.1:0-10947 GCA_031762815.1 Tylodina fungina | reverse complement strand
CTCTCTCTCTCTCTCTCTCTCTCTCTCTCTCTCTCTCTCTCTCTCTCTCTCTCCCTCATTATCTCTCTTCCTTACTCTCTTTGATTCTTTCCCTCCCTCTCTAGACTCGCCTTTCTCTCTCAGCCCATCCATCAATCCATATTCACCCATCCATCCACTTACCTCAAGTTGAGGCTCAACATACTTGCATCCACCAACCCCAGCCCACTTACACCCTTCTCTGACCGACCTGACCTTTCCGTACTCAGGATCAGCAGGAATAGACTCATACATTGTAGGCTAATAGATCTAAGGAGGTTTCATTACTAAAAATGCATAAAAATAAATTTAATCCGTAAAAAGTCAACCATTCCAATGGGCATAGATAGCCCTTGGTCCTATCCCAATGCAAAACACGACAAGGCTTAGCGCTAAAATTAGACTGCATCACTGCATGACCCAGAAAAAACTGGCCTCCGCTAGCGAAGTCAGGAAATCGAGCTTGCAGGTACGAGTTTAGAAGTCCTTGCTTTGCACATACATTATACAGGGTAAAAGAAGATATGACAATGGAATACAAGGTACAGAAAATGGACATAAACAGAGATGAAGTCACCACTTTGGTATATATGGTGATAACCAACTTACCCTTCACAGGTGACTCAGCCACAACCTGCACTTCAGGGTTTATATTATCACGCCGGCGTTTTAATTCCTGTCGCCGTAGCATTCTTTTTGAAGTCTGCTTATGAGATGGTGTCTCTGGTACCAAAAGCTTACTCTTCTTCTCTATTTAGGAGTAGAAAAAGGTAATATTAAATGAAGTCATCATTATCACCAGTTCTTCACTTGTCCCTGTGGCCAGAAACAAGACATTCTCAGAACTCAAACCCCTTATTTTATATCTCATTGAATGACATTGCACATCTGGTGAGTCTTAAATTCACAGCCACCACTTGTTACTGCAACACCTGAGAACATGGATTTGGAATATTTTCTACAGTAGGGGATGCAAGTTGCAGTGACAGCTAGATCAAGAGTTTGCATAGGTAGTACCCACTAGTTGAGTGCTGATTGTAGCTCCATAGCTGTAGCTATTGACTTTCGGCGAATTATTTTCAAAATGATGGCGTTGCACGTTTGAGTAAGAACTAGCAATGAATGTATAATAAATATGTACGTTTGTCTGGCAATGTTTCTGTAATGTTTTCATATCAGGATTTACATTAAAATATTTTTTGTGACAATCATTTAAGTTATACATAGTCATGATTGACTTTTTCAAAAAATTAAGATCAAGGTCAATTCTGAAAAATTAACAGAACAATGCACGCCTAAAATGTCACTAAGCTGTTTGGCTCATTGACAATTTCATTATATTGCTTCATAATTATTGACAACCCCCTCAGAATTGTGGAATACAAGAAAAAGTCCAAATAAAAAGGGGTGGCCTTCAGTGAGATCTGTTTTCTTCTATAAGTCTACCTATCCATCTAAAATCACAAACAGAAGCAATGAAGCCATGCAAGAGGGCTCCAAGAAAAGAAGAAAAAAGCTTTGGAGATATGAAATACTGATTTACACGGAACCACCTTCACCTGTTGACCAGATAGATAAAACAATGTCTCCATCTTCATTTTTACTGATTTCATCATAAATCGTGCAAACCTTGTGTGGAATGATGTCTGCGTCTTTGTCTGGGTGTCAAAGGGATTCGAGACTTCAACCTGCTTTTACAAGGCTTCTTCTCAGAAAACAGGTTCCTCTTTGCTTTATTGCAATCCACTGGAAAAGGAAAGACATACACATTTATTCCTTATGTATAAATTGATTTTAGATTGGAGGAAAAAGATACAAACATGGATTCTTCGAGGACTGTTCTTTTATAATCACTCGTTATCACCATTATGATCATCTGTTTTTCAGTCAATGTTCCTGATTGCTGGGATTAGCCTGTGACATCACTGATCTGTTCAGTGGGTCACTTCTCTCATTTGATTCTGAGTAAATAGTTCATGGTCAGATGACCCTCCTGATGCCAACTAGATTGTTACAAACAATGAAAGACTCAGATTTCACCTTCCCAAAACTCTATTTTTATGACGCACTACATATGCAGCCTCACTATTTTATGCTGATGAGGCAAGATTATGCGGCTTCTTCTTCTTCTTCTTCACATATACTGACTGACTCAGACTGAGTACTACTGTCAGTGTGCATGTCGAAGTGACACAGCTGGTAGTACTTAGTTTTATAAAACAAGTAGTAAAGAAATTTTTCGTAACTTTTCTAAGAAAAAGAAAGAACATTCATCCGTATGTTCTTTTCCTTTCATCAGGGGTCATCACAAGGAATATTTCTGACTCCACAGCAACTATCCTCATTATCTCGCTCTCCTGTTCTACTACTCCTGCTTCCTGGCCCCTAGCAGCTCCATTTCTAGCACAGTTCTTCCTATACAGTCCTTGTCCCTTACTTTTCACACGTGCAGACCACTTCAGGCTACCGTCTCTTGCTTTATTAAATATTCAGGAATGTTAAAGACTTCTCAAAAAATAATATGAAAGCTATAACATGACCACATTAATGCACCCCACCTCTTTCACCTAATGTAACATGATCTTAGTCAAAATAAACAAAATCTCGATCTCACTCACTTCATTACAAAAAAAAGGTTTCGAGATACTTCAAAAATGTAATTCTAAATTATGTACAGAGCTGGGCCCACACTTGAAAAAGTCAGATTTCAGAGAAAATCTGAGATATTAACATAGTTGGACAATGTGCCACATCAAAATTTATCAAAATCATTTTGTTTTTGTCTATTCTCATCTTCCCCAGTGACCTACTTAAAACCCTCATATCTGGCATATCTAATTTATTTCATTAACTTAGTGAGAAGTAATGCTTTTACTCCATACTGTATAGTGGGTTGAACTATCAATCTGTGGATTTTTCCTTTCACCCTCACAGGCACCTATTTATTACACAGTAATCCTGTCACTTTTCTCCCTCCAATAATTTCAGTGTCTAGATTTATCTCTTAACTTCTGTTTCTTCCTACATACTTTTCTCTTAGGCATTTTCTGACTCTGCAACCTCATTCATTTTTTGATGCAGATATACTCAGTTTTCTTTTTGCTGACATTCATCTCCAGCTTCTTCATTGATTTTCATCATCCATCAATCGAGAACAAAAGTACATGTACATAAAACAAAGCTATAAAAGATAAGTGTATGTTTGTACAATAAAATATTCTATCATTACCTCCTGTTTTTTTTCTTGATGATCGCATTTTCATTCTGACTTTGTCCTTTGCATTGGCCTTTGATTCTGGCTGTGGGGGTAGAAGTAAAATGTTTGAAAGAAGAAAAACCACGAAACACATTTCTTCTATGACTGGAAGCTTAGAAGTAGGGTTGCAAGCAGGCTATGACAAAAAAGCCTTGCTTCATGCGAAAATGTCATCAAGGCATACCATATTCCCCATTCGTAAATAAGAAATAAAAGCACTGTAGAGACATGCATTAAAATTAAAACATAAATTGCTTAAATTAAACTGCAAATATAAAAACATAGATAGTTAAAAGATATAATAAACACAAAAATAATGCAATTTACCAAAATACAAAAAAAATCTGCGTTTGTGTTAGGGTTGGCTGAAACAAAGTTATTGCTTCACTTTTGGTATTTGAGAAAGGGGCCGTTTACAGGGTTACCTTTTTTTCTTTCCCGTATTTTAATTAAAATAGAAAAATTCAATCGCCCTCCTCCCACGTATGAAATTATATCATATCAGCATTGGCCTAGCCGGGCCGTCACCATGATCAATATGAACCGATAACCGATAGAAAATCCATCAGTTAATCAAGAATCTAGATCTATATTCTGCTGATACAGCGAGATTGTTTTCCGCTGGTCTCTCAGGATCACTGAGTCTCTAGATTCATTTTGCTCTAAATTCTGACCACAAACCAGATGCTATTCTAGCCAATAACAATAACACAATAGGCCTAGGATCTACACAATGAAATCACGTCAAGCCGCCAAACCTCGAATGCAAAATAAAGCACCTCTCAACTAGGCTGGGTCAAGCCGACTTCTGGTTCACGAACATTTTTACAGCGTCGAGGAAACTTTTAGCGCCAGCATTAAACATCCGGATCCGTTCGTGCTCCTGAATAGTCCGGAGATTTTCGAAAAGCCGGATATTCGGTTTTAGTCGGAAAACTTGTTTCCCTGTGGAAGAGTGCTCTGACCAGATAAACACTGAAAAGACTAAGGTTATGCGCGGCATAAATGTTGAAGGTATTTTACATGAGGAATATTGACCCTTCAATATTGATCAACAGCATTATCAAGCGTGCCAGCCGTTCTCTCGGCTTCTGCCAGAGGAACCTGAAACAAGCTCCCCAAGAGCTAAAAGAGTTAGCCTATTTCTCCTTGGTTAGGTCAATCATGGACTATGCAGCTCCCATCTGGGACCCTTATTTAGAAAAGCATAAACACGACCTAGAAGCTGTGCAGTGCAGAGGGGCCTGTTTTGCACAACTGTCCCTAATGTACAAAATATCGCACAGCATTGCGGAAGTACCTGCTTCTGATTTTCTCATCCAAGCCGATAAACAGCGAGCCCACATACAAACACTTCACTACCAACTGTGAGCAGTTCAAGAATTCCTTCTTTCCTCGCATGGTTCCAGAATGGAACAGAACCTCTGACAAAGCATGCAGTGCTAACATGGTGGATGCATTCAAGAACCCACTAAAGAGAGTCTAGCCGCATCTGTGCTGCGTATAACCCCCCTTTACATGTGATATCTCTGCTGGGAGTACTGTGTGAAGCATAAATCAAGATCAAGATCTGTAGTGTCTGTGGTAGATGAATATTAAAAACAAGGGTAATTAAATTAGGACCTGGGAGTACTGGATATATAAGAGATGCAGCTTAGTGAGGCCTGAACTAAGAAAGAATCTTGCTGGAAAAAAAACTTGGATAGTCCAAGATGTTGCATCGTGGACTTGAGGATTAAGTGATGATGGGACACTCTCTATCTGCGAAACATGGAGCAGGTGCTGATGGTGGAACAGAGGCTGAGATTATCTCTAGAAGCAAGTTCAGACAATTATAGTCTATATTAAGTAAAATCAGTAGTATATCTACAAATTATGTGAGATGCAGACTGACTTATGGCGAAGAACCCTATGCTTGGAGACAGGACCTCAAGAACAACATGCGGGATTAGAGTAGAGACGAGGATGGCTAAATGGATACTGGAAAGGCACTAGCAAGCAGAGGTCAAATAGCAATATAAGGGGGTCTTCTGAGCATTGTTGGGATAGGCGAGGTAGTCCATCAGTCTAAGTTAAAATATTTTGAAGGAAGAAATATTTATGAAGGAAGATATGATGGACAGTCTTGCTGCATGGATGGACATAGAAAAGGCAACATCTGTAATTTTGGCAACCAAGGATCGAGGAGTTTGGAAGAACATGATCGCCAACGTTATGAAGCAAGGCACCTGAATGTGATTAGGCTAGACCGAGAAGGCTGGAATACCTTGTACCCGGTATCTGGTCTTCTTGGGCTAGATACCCGGTATCTGGTCTTCTCGGGCTAGGCCTACTCCATTTCGTGACCTTCACAGGATCCGACATAAGCTCCATGTTTATTGGTTGAAATAAAGTGATAGGGCCAATCAAAATGCATGTGTAAAAATAGTCTCGTGTTGTCTTTCATTCAAGCTAGCCTACGGCTAAAGTTGAAAATCGTACACTCAAGACAATTTCGCAAATTTTCCGATATTTCGCAAATTTCAAGACACCGTCCATGAATTCAAGTCACATTTTTTTTTTCAAGACTGGTTTTTCATAGACCTTGAAAGAATTTCGAAATTCCCGACATGTCCCTATGTCTTCTGTCGCAAACACAATTTCCCACGTTCATTGAACGGGTGAACAAGCTTGTATAAAATGTATACATACTCATTACACCATCATCGAATCAATACTGATATGTATAAAACCTATGTCGTCTGTTGTCCTGATTTACTGAGATTAGCTTGAGACACCACCAAGGGTCTCTTTTCTTTGTTTTGTAGCAAAGGTTTAACAATTACACCCTTTCTGATGCTAACCATATAGGCGCTACGTATATGTGGCCTTATTACTTTATACTGGTGAGACACAGCCATTCTACTACATAGTACTGGGTTACATGTTACAGTTCCCCTGGTATGACATAGATGCTACTATTCCTAAAACAACGAAAACATGCACATACAAATTTATCCTAGGCCTTAGAATACATTCACATCATCCAATTATTGGACTGTTATCCCTGATTTACAGGGTTTGACACCACTTATCCCTAGCCATTGCATCTTCCACACTCAAGCCCCATAATTTCATATTCATAATTTCATATTCTGCTCTGACGCCAATCTCACGGACATCCAGATAATCTTGTCACTTCCCATTTGGCTTGAGCTTCGATAGAATCACCTGAGTCATCCAAAGCCATTCTGATCTTTGTCCTTTAGGGCATGCCTTCTAGATCCTGTGTCAAGGGCCTTGGTTTTTCCATTGCTATGCCATTTTGTTTCTTACAAATATCTTTATTACTAATCTTACCCGTGCTTTTACTACATTTTTCAAATTACTTTAAAAGAGACAATAAATCCCTGAATTTGCACCAATCTTAACTTTGGCAGCACTGCAGGCCCTGTGTCAGCACCCAGCAAGTTTCTCCCAGAGCACAAAGCTTCCAAGTTGTATAATAATTTGAGATGCATGAAAGGAGTAGAAAGCAGGCAGTGTATTAGTACAAAAAGTAACTACATTGTAGAAGAAAAAAAGTTCATGCGTCACAAAAAGCTTGACATTTAATGTGGTGACTCAACCAGGGAAAGAAAAGTAAAAATTTAACTCCATACAAATACACCGAAAGGGAAAAGTAAGCTCTATTTCGGTTTATCATATTATGATCATAGTACACAAGTAGTAATCAGACTTGCCAACTTTTGAGAACATGAATTAAGGAAAAATGAGATAGAGTGCTGTTTTCACTGACCAACCGCGACAAACTTACACCTACGACCTTCGCCAAAAACTAGGCGGAGGTAAAAACATTCTTGCATATAGATCTAAAACGAAGATATAGATCCAAATCTAGACTCTAGTGCACCGTTTTACAAAATGTGTAAAGCATAGTAGAGCATGCAGTCAAAGCACTCTGATGCTTCTGGCCTTCCACGTGCATTTTGATATCGTCTCTTCAACCACTCCCAACTCTAGGATCTAATCTAGATCTAATTAATATTAGATCTAACATTACACATTACACTGAGCGAGCAAAACGCATAGCTTTCTCCCTTAAGTGAAAATTTCATGCACGGAAGAGCCCCAGAATACGATGCATTAAACTGTCACTGCCTTTGCTTTCTTAGATGATGGAGGCTCAAGTTTCTCGGCTGATCTTTTCACAACGAACTTATCCATTATCCATTTTGATAATCACTGAATAGGCCTACCGCACTGAAAATGAACAGATTGCACTCTGCACACACGCATTGGCTAGCTCTTTGTCCCAGGAAAATACGAAAGATTCAAGATCAACTAAGTTTAGATCTACAAGTAAAATAAATTCAATAGCGATTTCAAGTAGATCTAAACAGTATAAATCTTATAAAGGATCTAAACAGTATAAATCTTATAAAGAAACAATACAGATACTATTATTGATGCTCCGATATAATCGACGATTCCGAATGACTTAAGCTTCGATACCGATTCGTACTACTCTCGTTCGTTTTTTTATATCGCTTCATAAGAAAAGTATTAATGATGGCTTGAAAACATTGCGACATAAGGGATTTTCAGGAAAGTCGACCTCGTTTCGGGAATTCGGGATTAGTAGTTTCAAATCGGGAGTTTCCCGAAAAATTCGGGAAGGTTGGCAAGCCTGAGTAATGAGGTCTTCCCCTATTTGGATGCCTACTGAGGCTGGGTAGTTTGTGGGTGATCTGATGTGTTTTGCCTAGCTACATCTTGCCTTCTCGTCTGCCCTTTAATATACTCTGACATCACATGTGTTTCTTTTCAGAAACTAAAATGATTGTTATCAAGTTGGAGGGATCATTAACCCTTTAAACCCATAACTCCTGAGCCTAACAATTCCCCTGCACCTGGGCTCCTGAGCCCAATTCCACAAATGTACCTTACTTCCATTCTGTATATACCTGTGTATGGTTGCATTTTGCTTAACTAAACATCACCTGTCTCTTGCACAACATACAACACACTGAATCCCTAGATCCTTCTGGACAAGTGTTCTTCAACTACCATTTGCCAAATCATCAGCATTACTGTTTACACTACGCTTGTTGAAATTTTAATTGCCACGCCCACTAAACCTGCGGTTTGTAGATCCAAGTCTGGATTTTGTTATTACTGTTACTAAAACCAGATTTGTCATGATTGCAAATCCCATTACTCTCAGATTCTAAATCATTTCCTAGACAGTTTTTATTAAAATTCAGTTCATACATTTGTCAGAATTATATATTTCAGGTATCTTCTGAACTACGTCAACAAGTGTTTACGTTTGTCGAGTTCACGGGGGAAATTTCTTGCAAACCTCATTCAAACTGCCCACTCAATCTGAAACAATTATTTAACATATGATGTTAAAGTTTGCGATGATTGGTTGATATAAAAATAGAACGCCATCTCATGCACAGACATTGTGACTCCAGGCGATGTAGACAGTGTATGCCTACTCAGTACATAGCAAAGAAAGTGTGCATGACGTGCATGTCGAACTTGGTCCTGACGGGTTAAACCACTATAAAGATGGTACTACTATTTAGGTACTCTGGTACCCTATTAGCCACTTAATATAGCAATGCATAAATTACTAATCTACAGGCACATCTAAAGCAAGTATGAAGCGGTAAAGAAAAATGTAAATGTAGGCAAGCCAAGAAGGAAAAGTAAAACCTGAGCAAGCCACGTAAAAGAAAGTAAACCCAAGCAAGTCATGTAGAAGAAAACGTAATAAAAACAGCTGATGCAACACATTTTGAGTTAGTAAAATATAGGATGACTGACTGGAAGACATACGTGTTCCCGATGTCTTGCCAGAGCTCTGTGAACTTCCATAACCGGTCTTAGAGAAATCCTGTGCCTGGTTCAGCTCATCATATCCTGACAAATAATGCCATTATTGTCAAAGTTACTGCTGTTTCATTCATGCCAACCATTTCTCCATTCCACTAAATCAAAACTTTTTTAATTCCCTAAAAAAAATCTTCCAACAAAGCGAATACATATCTATATTATTTTTTTCCATTTTTGTTTCAGGGAGATTCATGTGCTTTTTCATAATGAATCTATACAAAAAATGTGGAACACATCTAATAAGGAAACACAAGAAGCAAACTTTAAAAAATTATATCTCACGCCTTCAAAGTTATAATTACAGGTGAAGACACTGAACCCGATTATGCTGTAACCGAAAAGATGGCTAAACTGAACAGAATTTTTGGTTAAAGAAAAGTTTCCCCCCCTCTTTTTAAGCATTATTTCAAACAAACTTGATTTCCCTCAACATGGCTGAAAGGAAAGGAATCAATGTTAATCACAGACTATGTCCAGTTGAGTTGTTAACTTTGTCTGGTCAATTATCTGATTATCAACTACCCCTAACATGTGAGTTGGGGTATGGGTTGAGATGCGTAGACATAAGCTTGCCTACCACCCACATATTTTTAAAAAAACATGTTTTGCAAAAACAAAGACAATCTATTTTCTATAGCTTTCCTGTTGATCTGTCACTTTTATCTCTTCGGAGTTCTGTTCAAGCCTCTCCAAGAGATGTATCGCTTTTACCAGCTATCTGCTCTAAGTCCAAGTCAAATTTGAAAGTGGGAACATGCAGCACATTCTTTGAATTTCACACTTAAAATTCTTGCAGAGAGCCAAAATATACGTAAACTGAAATAAATTGGGCATTTCCCATAATTTTTGTTTAGCAATGTTCACATGTATGTATAAATCCCATGAGCCTATTGTGATGATGTTAGATCCTATGAGCTTCGGTTCAGGCAACTGCTTCTTGACTACTGATATATTACTAACTGCAATATTTACAAAAAAATTTTAAACCAAAGGTTTTCTTTTACTACTCACAATTTGTTTGTCTTGTCCTTATATTAAAATGTGTATGAAGCAGTTCTGCCATATATTTATCTAGTGCAACTATATTTTAGTTACAATTGTATTTGCAGGCTGCAGATATAATTTGTATCCATATAATTACCTAGTATGTACTTTTCCATGTTTAAAAAAAATCTAATGTAATATATCAAATGTATCTGCTTGTATCCAAAGTAAAAGCACTTCATATGAATGCAGAGAAAGCGGATCAATTGAGATGCCAAGAGAGATAGCAAGAAGATTGAAGGCCAAAGCGAGGTCCAGAGAAAAACTATACAATACAAACCAAGATTAGGGCATTGGCAAAAAGAAATTCAAGCGGGCAAAGGGCAACAGGCATGCTGCCAGAACTCTTTTGCATTATTTATTAAGACGGATTGCTGACATATTTGACTAGCAGCACAGAATATTTTTAACATAAATGGTCCACTAACAATTGTAAATTTACAAAATACAAATAAGATTATATCGCCCAGGTTATTGAAAATCTTTCTTCCGCAGCATTTCCTTGCAAATTGAACTGATGAATATTTATCTCGTACTGCACATAGCGGTCAGTTTAAGTTTAATAACTTAAGGTTGGTTAAAATGGAATGAGGATGCAATGACAGAAGAAAGTAGAATGGATTAAATCGTTGTTTGAATGGAAATGATTGGAAGGAGATGACAGCAAAATTTGTTTGTTTGTTTGAAACGTGTTTTACACCCCTAGCAACACTTATTAGGTTATATAAGGGGTGGGACCTACG
>JAUEKS010385281.1:0-10951 GCA_031762815.1 Tylodina fungina | reverse complement strand
CGATGAGATGCGATATCATCGTATCCGCCTAATGCGATGAGATGCGATGTTCTTCCATCCGCCTAATGCGATGCGATGCGTCATGAATCGATACACTGTTTACAACGTGTCGTAGCAACTGGATCTCGTTGCCAGCGTGGTTTAGAGCTTAGTCACGCTAAGAACGAGATGTGCGCTCTCCCGTCAAAAGAAACCAAATATGTCTAGGATGCGAACTTCATTTTCTACGAATGATTGAAAACACGGAAGTGAAACTGTGTTGATCAGATCAGCTGTGTCTTTGTCTACACTTCAACGTAAGCTTCATCGAACGCTAGATCTACATCATTATGGCTTTTGCATTCATGGAATCACTTGTTGTTGACCAAGATGAGAGAGAAGATGACAATGAGTCGGACATTGATATAGAAAGTGTGGTGAGTGAGAGTGTGCTCGATCAAGATCTAGATCTAGATCTAGATGACGAGAGTGTTAGTGTTAGTGGAGAGGGTGATGGTGGAGACGTTGCATGGTCAGACGATCTTACCAACGTTTCTGATAGAGTGAAAGATTTCACTGAGTTTAGTGGGCCAGTGCATGACTTACCAGATGAAAGTGAGCCCATTGACTACTTTAATTTGTTTCTTCCCGATACTGTGATTGACATGATGGTGGTCGAGACAAACCGTTATGCTGATCAACAGCAGGAGATAAAAGGGTCGCGTGACCGCTACTGGAAACCTGTCGTCGCTGAAGACATTCGTCGCTACCTGTATGTGAACATACTGTTTGGTTTGCACCAGTTGCCTGATGTGAGACTCTACTGGTCCTCTGACACATTTTGGAGGGTTCCAGCCATCGCTGATGTGTTAGGTCGACAGAGATTTCAAAAAATACATCAGTATTTTCATCTGACGGACTCAGCAAATCAACCGCCTCGTGGAGCAAGAGACTTTGATCCTGTGTACAAAGTGAGGCCCCTACTGGATCATGTCAGGCACACCTGTTCTGCTGTCTACAAGCCGATGAAGGACTTGAGTGTGGACGAAGCCATGATTGGCTTTACAGGGCGCCTTTCGTTCAAGCAGTATGTAAAAAACAAGCCAACACCGTGGGGCATCAAGCTTTGGTGCTGCGCCGAGGCACACACCGGCTATGTCCTCAACTTCAAGGTATACACTGGCAGGCAGGAAGTCCCCTCACCCGATGGACTTGGACATCAAGTGGTACAATCTATGGTGCAGGATTACCTGGGACTGAACCATGTGGTGTTTTATGACAATTTTTTCTCCTCCCCGAAATTGGCCGAAGATCTCCTCCTCTCCTCCACATACTCTTGCTCCACTATTAGGGCCAACCGCAAGGGATGGCCTTATGCCAAGTCGAAACAGAAGAGGGGAGATGTAAAAATGAAACAGAAGGGGATGATGGTGGCCACACAGTGGATGGATAAACGGCAGGTGAACATCCTGTCCACCAACAGCGACCCAGTGATGGCAACCGTTCAGAGGAGAACGAAGGGAGGTGTTGTCGACGTACAGATCCCTGTCCCAGTCCAGGCATACAACTCGGGTATGTTTGGGGTGGACCTGAGTGACCAGCATCGCTCATACTACCCAGTGGGTCGCCCAGGGGTCAAATGGTGGCGGTACCTGGTATGGTACCTGGTACATGTGTCCATCATAAATTCATTCCTCCTGATGAAGCGGTCTCGCCCAAATGCAGACCGGAACTCAGTGGCAGGAAATCACCTGATCTTCAGGACCCAGCTGGCAAAGGCCTTGATATGCAATGCCCCCAAAGCTGCAAAAAGAGCTCCTGACACACCAACGGTCGCAGGCCAGGCAAAACGAAGAGCAACGTCTTCAAATGAAGAGCACCGCCTGAGCACGATGCCTGGACGACAACGCCGCTGCTTCCAGTGTGCTGCTGATGGCAACAAAATGCCAAGTGGACGCACACGTGAGGCCACAACTGGCTGCTTCCTGTGCAACGTTCACCTGCATGCTGGACACTGCTACAACAAGTTCCATGAGAACCTGCGGCTGTGACATTTTTAGTTTGAAACGGACAAAACAAGCAGAACAATTTTTTAAGTTTCAGTTTCATATTTAGTTTTGTTTAATTAATGGTCATGCAACATAGTTTCTGAAAGAGCATTCATTTACCCACATTATGGTTTTAGTTTCATCAGAATTGGACAATAAATAAGGTCACAATAAATGTTTTTACAAATATAAGTATACGAAGAATATGTGCCGGAAAGAGGAATAAAAGAACATGGGGAATTTTGATTTTCAGAATTTTTTTGTTATCAATGTTCCGATTTGAACCAAAGACATGTATACAGTTTCTGAAAGAGCATTCATTTATCTTACTAATGGTTGTAGTTTCATTGCAATTGGATAATAATTACTTGTGATATTATGGGACAATACGAACAATACATACAGAAAAAAAAGAAAAAAAAGGTAAAATTTCGCTTTCAGATTTTTTTTAACCATAAATTTCCATCTGAACCAAAGACATGTATACATTTTCTGAAAGAGCGTTCATTTATCTTCATTATGGTTTCAGAATTATTACAATTGGATAATAATTAAATGCATAATGAATTTTTAAACAAAATTACTATTTAGTAAATTAGAGTTATTTCCCTTTGCTTAGGCGCACAGACATAGAAAGTGGGAAACCCTTAGGCAGTGGCTGTATGATTTTCGGATGGGCTTAGGCAGGAAAGGGTTAAACGTCCATCTCCGATAGGACAAGTCGACTCCACATGAGCCGTGGGCCAGAGAAAACAGAAAAAAAAAAATCTTGGGTGAACCTGGGCTCGAACCCGCGACCTTCATCTTCTGAGCCGAGTGTCTTACCAGTGCACCATAGAGACCCCCAAGTCCTATCTAAAGTGATGGGAAATAACAGAGAGCTTCATATTTGATTTTGATTTGAGTAAAGTTTTATGTCATTTGCAACACAAATAGGTTATTTAAGTGACAGAATGTGTCTTCAACTCTCAAAGCACAGTGAAAACACAATCAATTGAGTCCATGGTGTGGGTTGGAGACTCCTAATGAATTGTGTTGCCCTGTAGTATATTGCAATGCCACATCAGATATGAAGTAAACCAATGGGCCTAAAGCTTAATAATATTAGCCCCTTTGATTCCAGCTGGAAGAGGCAGTACAGGGAATTCTACCTTGATGTATGACGCATGGAGCCCAGCTAAAATAGAAGCTAACAGTAAAAATGTATGAATATTTATTAAATTTATGAATACAGCTCAAAACTGCATTATTCCTTTGAATGAAGTAGCGTTATTATTCAGTAAAAATAATGTCAAAAAGATTGCATTTTTTGTTTAATTTGTTGAAAATATAACAAAATGAAATCGTTCATGAAATAGTAAACATTTAAGTTACGGTCACAAAACATTTCACAGGGTATGCACGTTAAAAAACAAATCTACAACAATCGTAATGCTAGTACACGGCAATAAGACAAAGCATTCATACACTCACAAAGGACGTAAATGCAAAACAGTTAAGCTAGAAATATCTGAAAAAAGGTTGCCCATCTGAATATTTTTCCTAGCCAAAGTTTTCTCCATTTGCTAATTGCTAACTTATATTATAGTTGTGGTGTAGATCTGCATTGGAATACCAAATCAGGCTCATAGCCACATGCCGTATTCATAACAACATTCCCAATCAGAGGGTCAGGGATTCTGGATGAACAGCTCTTGTACCAGCATCACCCTCATTTGTGAGAGATACAGCAACATTGGACTGACTTGATTAAACTAATGACCCAGTTTGTTCACCGACCTCACTCACAAACAGACTTACAACAGTGCCCATCACAATTCCCCAGTTATCTGCCAATGAACAAGAAGTTCCTCACTAGAAACGCAATCGTACTTGACAACTCACACATCCATTTTGTAAATGTTATTGAAAAAAAAACACACAAAAACCTCCACTTTTTATCGGAATACTCCTATCCTGTACCTCAAATACTTCGCTCATTTCTTCTGTGAGCTGTTCTGTACAGTATGGCTGCCAACTGGATATAGCACTAGCAGATAGCAAGAGAGCAAAAATTGTGGTAGTGGCAGGCAACTACAGAAAGGTTTTTCTGACTGGAGTGATAAATATTCCTGATAATGACGATGATGATGATGATGATGATGATGATGATGATGATGATGATGATGATGATGATGATGTTCCTGTAGGGATGAGTGGTTATACGGTAAGTACACTGCTACAAAAAAACCCTCTTCCCTGCTCCTAACCCTACAATGATACATTGGAATATTGGAATGCCTGGGGCCTTGAGAGGCGGTATACTAGGTGCTCCTATGTGAAACTATATTTCATACATTTGCAAAAAAAAATGGCAATTGATAATACAAAAAAAGTGTAGGTACTCTCCCTGAGCAACATTTCTAAATTCCAAAAGTTACACTCTTCTGATACATCCCATCTATTTTGTTGTTGTTGCTGCTGCTGTTATCAAATATTGTTTTGTTATTGTGACAATGAGATGTTACTTTCACAACTTTCAGAATGCCCACCACTGTAAAGCACATAGAGAGTGCACTAACGGGGATCACTCTATAGAACAGCTTTCTACATTATAACAGACAAGCTGGGTTTTATTTGAACTTTATTTTTGTTACCTTGTAAGTGACACTGATCAAGTTGGCCAAAGCAAAGATTAAGCATCAGTAAGCACACCAAATATAAATTCCTTGCTAAAATAGTTTCTTGTACAATTTTATTACAAAATACATTAAAAAAGAAAGCAAAGCAATCATGTTCTCACAGATGAATGAAGACACTCTCACAATATGTGACCTGGTTTCTCTAATCGGCACTTAAGTCGTATTTTGGATGTATGGAGAGATATATACATCACCCGAAAGCTTGTTTTATACACTTTTCAATGATACTAAACATGTTAACATTAATTTTACCATTACCGAGCTAAAGCCACTTACTGACGCCAATATACATAAGTGCCAATATTACTAGAGAAATCAAGTCACATAATAAGGCCATACTATTCCCTAACATACCTTCATTATATTACTATAATAAGCAACAGGAAAGACCAGAGGGAATGAATGAATGAATGGCTTGAGTTTTACACCCCTTTTCAACACATTTAACCCTTTGAACACTGCATCACGGTGTACCGGTATAATTTTCTGGGGTCAAATTCACTACAGACCGGTACACCGGTTTGACAATAATTTTCCTGTGTCAAATTCACTACGGATGGTTCTATTGCAAATGGCAGCCCCCAGTAGGCTGGTGTTTGTGTTTTACTATTCCGTTTATACAATGCTGTGGCCCCATGCATAAACCTGATAACCCATATTTTCTTAAAAAATGAGATAGTACCAAAAAATAACAGCCACAAACATATTCTATCTGGTGTAATTAAAAAGTTGCAATCACTGATGAAAAAATGTACATAGATATGATTTTGTAGTTCCGTCCCTTTAACCCCAATGGACTTTCCCCGGCATTAACCTGACAATCCACAAACATCCAAGACGGCGTCCCACAGAGACAGAAATCCTGGTGCTGCTCGAAAATTGTCACTTGAAACGGCATTAAGCATGCTAAATGCAGGTAAGTTTTATATATTCATTGTCTATAATATTTGAGTTCATTCTGGGTTTAGATCTAAATCCACACAGGATAAATTTCCAAGGGAAAGCACAAAATCTGGTCTCTATCGTGTTTGATGGAGTTGATTATCTGGTTAATGCATGGAATAGTAAAGGATTTGTTGATTTGATTTATAGAAGATTCTTTGTTCGTTGGGTGGGTTATGTGGTTAATGCATTGAGGTAATTATTACACGTGGTTTGCTAATCATGTTTTGCTCTAGATCTAGATCTATCTAGTGAGGATGTCAGCTGTAGAGTTTTATAGATTCCAATCTTGATCCAATCTACTAGATCTTGTATTATTATTGATGCTTTGTTGGATAAGGATGATACTCATGGTTGATCATTCTATCATAAGGATTTTTTTTGACAGGTCAAGACGAGAGTGATGATGATTCTGTCATTGATTCGGAGGACAGTTGGAAACCTGAATCATCAGATGATGGGACTAGTACAGATGAAAATTTGCATTCTGCTAAAATGCCTGTCATCTAAGCAATCAGAGCAAAACCCTAAAACTTTCAAAGCCAAGACAGGTAAAAATTTGATATGAGTGATCATCATCATCATCAGCAGCAGCAGCAACAGCAGCATCTGATGTCTTGTTTAGTTCAGATACAAATTAAGGCATTGACATTCATGGTCCGTCAACATTTCTTCCAACTCAAGTCTCTTGTTATCTATAGTGCTATTTTTTTATTTTTCGTTTTATTTCTTTTCTTTTTTCTTCTCCTTAAATTATGGTATCAAGAAATGCTTTTCATTCTCTTTACTAAAGAAAGTCTACAGTATGCATTTTGATTACCTATTCTATGCAATGTACATACATTGGTGAATCTGTAGTATGAAAGTAGGAACATATAATATCTATTTATATATTAATATTCTTATTATTAAATCTAATTTGTAATATACATTTTCTTTATATTCCATTTTCTTCCGCAAGGTCATGCAGTCTCAGCTGGCTGTTCAACAGTGGCCCCATCCGTCAACTCCATGGTTAACACACCAGCCCCTGTGAACGACACACCAGCCCCTGTGAACGACACACCAGCCCCTGTGCACGACACACCAGCCCCTGTGAACGACACACCAGCCCCTGTGAACGACACACCAGCCCCTGTAAACGACACACCAGCCCCTGTAAACGACACACCTGCCCCTGTGAACGACACACCTGCCCCTGTTGACGATGCAGCAGGTCCGTCTCGTGGCCGCAATAGGAAACGAGAACATGTGACTTGGAAAAGAAATATCAGGAAACAGAAAAGACTCTCTGGACATGAATATGTGGGACGTGGTGGGACAGTACACCCTGAAGTAAATGAGGGCCCACGATGCAATTGTAAAAAAAGCTGCTTTGTTGATGTCAATGCCACAGACAGAGAGAGAATTAGAAAGCAGTATTATCAATTACCTGATTTCACAGCACAAAGATTCTTTATTTCAAATTGCATCAAGAGTATGAATGTCAAAAGGCGCTACTCCAATTCACAGAAACGGCAAATGTCATTTCAGTATTCAGTTAATGTAAACTGCCATACTGTAATAATTTGTAAACAAGCTCTTGCCAGTATTTTAGGAATCAAAATTGCTAAAATTAACTATACCTGTGACTTTATAAAGTCAAATAACACTCCCACTGAATACCAGAAAGGTAAACACAATAGTAGACCAAACAAAATCCCAGATGATCGAAGACAGTTGGTTCTGAATTTCATTGACAGCATTCCGAAATACAGAAGTCATTACACCCGTCGCCACAACCCCCATAGACACTACTTGTCACCCTCATTGACACAACAGAAACTGTATGACATGTATGTCACTCATTGTGCACAGCAAGCCCTTCAACTTATTACATTTAGAATGTTTTCAGATATTTTCACTAAGGAGAGAAACCTCCACTTCGGCCAACCAAGCCTAGACACGTGTAAAACTGACCAAATGCAAATGACAATGGATGCTGATCCGAATAATCAAATGATCCAAAATGAAAAAGAGTTGCATTTACGCAAAGCAGAAGCCGCACAAATAAATATGAAGAGGGATTTTCAAGAGACCAAAGAGAATAATCAAACATGGACTGTTGCTTTTGATTTTCAGCAGACACTACCTACTCCCCATATTAACACTAGTATAACATTCTATTCAAGACAACTGTGGACCTATAATTTAGGCATTCATGATATAAAAAATGGTACAATGCACATGTGGTCAGAGAATGTAGCAGGCAGAGGCTCATGTGAAGTCTTATCATCCTTAAACAACTACTTTTCACGGAATGAATTCAGCGCCGCACACCTCAATGCCTGGTCAGATTCGTGTGGCGGGCAAAATAAAAACAAAAATTTAATCAGCTTTTGGTATTACTTAGTTCATGTAAAGCACTTATTCAAAACAATTGAACACAAATTTCCAATCCCAGGACATACTTTTTTGCCTTGTGACAGGGATTTTGGTATTATCGAGAAGAAAAAAAAGAAAAATGCCAGCTGTCTATAGTCCTGAGGGCTGGTGTAAACTTGTTGAAACGGCAAAAACAGTCAGGCCTTTCCAAGTTGTTCGAATGGAAGCAAAAGATTTTGTGGATATAACACCTGTAAAGTCAAAGCTTGTTTTCAGGTCTTCAGCAGTGGATGGTTCAAAAGTAAAAATGCAGAAGGCTACTGCCTTTAAAATAGATGTAGATCAACCTGGAAGGCTCCTACTAAAGTACACACACAATGAACATGAAGCTTGGCAAGAGGTCAATATTGGCCAAAAAGGTTTATTGGGCGAAATTACCCTTAAACACATTGGTGCAGATCAAAAGAAAATTGCACCGGCAAAATTAAAAGACCTCATGACCCTTACTGCTTTCATCCCTGTACAGTATCGTGACTTTTACACCAACCTGAAGTCCAACAACCCATCCCCCCTTAAACTGCGCAAAGGTAGAACTTTGCCTCTTCCAGCCAGGTCTGTTTCAGATTCAGAATCAGAGGAAGAACAGTCAACTTGCAGTGCATCAGATTCGTAATTCTGATTCAGATTGATTTCTCAATCTCAGTGTCTATTTAACTAATAATTAATTTGATTTGCTGAGAATGTTAACATGATACTAAATACATGTGTATTGTTTTGTTTTATTGTAACCAATGAGAATTGGGAATCTGATTCAACCAGCCTACATTCACTGTTATAGTTCCGAATTTGTTGTTGTTGTAACATTATAGAATGGCACACCATCCCCAATTGGTTTAATCTTGCTTGCTCTACCTCTAATAGAAACAATATGTACAATTTAATGAATAATCATTTTATATATGTGTATTTTTCATCTGTTTATAACTCAGATAGCCTTACTTTTAGTGGGTTATCACTATTATCAGGTCCTTTTTTTTTTGTGCATGAACCTGATAATCCACATATTTGTGGGTTATCACGTTCTTGCACCACCAAACATTTTTATTTATCAGGTCAATTTCACAAATGTTTTCATTGTGCCTTTGAAATAGCATATAATGACATAAATCAATTCATGTTGATAGATTGAAGTTTAATAAAGCCATATATTTGGTCAATACTAGATTTTACACCTTATTTTTTATGCTATATATGTCTGACTTTAAGAGACATTTTCTCAGTTTTATGGTTGTGAGGGTTATCAGGTTAATGCATGGGGTCACAGAATTAAGAACTCTATCTCTGATCAACCAATTAGCAAGTGGTTCACTTTGATTAATAAGGCCACGAAAAATGGAAGAAGACAGTCAAAAAGACAATGGAGGAAATCAGGGTTTGAAATTCATCGAACATTTTTAGGTCAATAAAAGTTCTGGTAGGTGGTGAGTTCCAAACACACTTTTTCCAAGCTACATTTGAAAACAATTGTTTGTGCAAAGTACTATTCACTATTGCAAATGAACTTCTCATGAAACTCAAGGACTACACTCGCTCATAGATCTGATGTGGAAAACTATGTTCTAATTTTTCAGAATTAATGAGACATACACCTGACAGCATCTCCTCATCATCTCTAACATTTGAGGGGTTTAGTGGTACACCTTTATAGAACTTTACTTTACCCACAAATAAAGATGAAAGTTAAGTGAAATTTTGAGATTTTCATTCCGTATCCACAAACCTGCGTTGAAATTGTTTAGATCATTTGTTGCCTTACATTATGACTTTTATAAACGATTCACTCCTATCAGACACTATCTCCTCTTGTTTTGAAAGCATATAGCTACGCAAATACTAAAGAAGTGCAGGTGAAATGAAAATGAATTTAAAAAGTTTTTAGACCTTTCTTTTAATACAAAGGTGGTGCTAAAAATATTATGAAAGCTAAATAAACTAGAGGATTTTTTTCAACCTCTGACATCATCATCATAATAATAATGTGTGTACTTGGAAATAATAATGAATGCACAACTAAAAACAAATGAATCGGAATCTGAAAAAAACAGACGCAGCACGTATGAAAGCCAGCTATCAAGTGCCATACTGTGTAGCTTTGGCATTCATGTCCTTCCACACTTCTCGATCTCTCATAGCTTTCAGTGCTTCAGTCACTCTTCCTGCTTCCACTTTTCCACTTTGCCAGTCCATCTGTTATCTTTTCACGTTGTCTTCCCCTGCTGTGTTTCCAATCCATCATTCCAGTTGTCATAAGATGTTCCAGTTTCTCTCACATGGCCAAAAATGGCATTTTCAAATTTTGTTTATGAGTGATCTTGTTGCATCCGCTTCACTTAAGACGGTTTCATTACATTTCTTTGCTGTCCATGAGAGTCGGAGCTTTCTTCTCAAGAACCATATTTCTGTTACCTCTAGTTTCTTTTGTGTCTGATGTGGTGAGATTGTCCAAGCTTCACACCCCATACATCAGGATAGGCTCAATATAGCACTGAAAGGCTTTTTTTCTTGTCTGAATGGAAATGCGTTTATTTGTTAGTACTGTCTTCATTTTTTGAAAGTTCATTTTTGCCTGTGCTATTCTTGATGAGATTTCAGTGTTGCTCCTTCCATCACTTGAGATTAAGGTTCCTAAATATTTGAACTGGTCACGTTGTTTGAGTTTCGTTCCACTTATAAAAATTGTTACCTTCTGGATATTTCTGCTTCCGACTGACAACCATTACCTCCGACTGACAACCATTACCTCTGTCTTTTTACTATTTAATTCAAGTCCTTTCTTTCTGCTTTCTTCTTCAAAACAATGTCTAATAGCCCTTGCAAATCTTCCCTGTTGTCTGCGATTAATACAGTGTCGTCAGCATATCTCACGTTGTTTATGTT
>JAUEKS010385172.1:0-10957 GCA_031762815.1 Tylodina fungina | reverse complement strand
GTGAATTATATGTTCTAAAAGTTTGCTTGATATTGAAGTTAATGAAACAGGCCGATAGTTGGCAGGGTTAGATTTATCGCCTTTTTTAAAGAGGGGGACAATGTTCGCATTTTTCCAGTGTTTTATTATTTATTTCTGGCTCTAAGTCAAGACATTTTTTGGGGGGAAAATCCAGAATCTGGCTTAGATCTATATCTAGCAGTCTACGTGTGCTTTTCATTCGAACACGGACAGCGTAACGTAGGCCTACTAGTACTAGTAATGGGCTGACAAGAATCTAGGTCATGCATTTTACAGTTGGTGAAAGAAATGTGGGAAAACCTGGGCTATGCAGCCAGGGGGTCAATTGTGGTAACAATGAAAGTGAAAATGGAAAGACAATCACAAGATAAGAAAACATGTATTGCATGATGTAATAGCTGATTGATACTAATGGAAATAAAATAGTTTTAAAAAGTCCTAAATATTATATAGCAATTGTTCAGACGCCACTAAAAATACAGTTATTTATTAATTCGTCTGCTATACCAATGTCATGTATAGTGGGCAATTTATGTCCATATTCCAGTATGTAGCATGTAGAAATATGAAAATCGATCTATTGTAGCAATGTATGTGTACTATGTTGAAGTGAGACTAGTTTCAACTTCTCAAAATGTGGATGAGCTAACCTCGGCACTTTTTTTTTGTACTGAATCATGCTACTGTTGTCTCACCACCAGTGAATCTATTCCCCCACCCCACCCCACTCCACCAACGAGAGATGTTTGAAACATTGAAATTTTTAAGCATTAGTGGAAAGCATAATGTTCCAAAATTATGTCTCCACCAGAAATATGTATTTTACAGATTATGAATATTTAGTTATAGTAATGTAAGTTTATGATAATATGCAGCTTAGAACTTGCATTAGTGAGTTTGTGCTCTTCTATATGGAGTTTATTTTTTATTCACATTGTTCCTTTTCCTTCTTGCAGTTCACATTAGAGATGCCAATAATGTGACCCACTCCATCCACAACTTGAAAATCAGTGCATGTGATATGTCCAGCCAGCTCCCGCAGCAGAATGTCATCAAGAAACAGCTAAGTGATGCTGTAGCATCAACCCATTCTCAGCCTCCTAAGCACAGCGACAACAATGTCATGTCTATTGGGAATTATGATATACAGCTCAGCGGTGAGTGTTACAATGCTGGTTGTAGCTATATCTAAGATTTTCTATGTGGCTGCTCCCAAATTTTCCAATCCTAAAGATGAATTTTTTTGTCTTCTCAGCTTTACAGAAAGAGGAGAATGGTTCAACTTTCTTCTGCTGAGTGTCCACTATAAATAAAATGCCAGTCAATCCTACCTGTCTACTGTGGTCACCTTTCTAAAAAACGAGCAGTGTTAGTTCACTCCTTGAAAAATAAAAATATAACATACTTTTGTCCTTTGTGTTGCAAAGATCTGTTATTGTTATGTGAAAGGAAAAGAAGCTAATGTCAGTACCCACATTTTAATGTCACTAAAATAGTATGAATAATTTATTTCGTAAAATTCAACTATTAAGGAGATGATGAAGATAACAAGCACTGAAGTTGTATAGGAAACCACAGAAAAGCTCACTAGTGTTACCATTCCTATATATTTAGCATACAAGTAGGCCTAAATACCAAAATGGATTTAAGAATGCCTTATATCAGGTGATGTAAGTAGGTAAAGTGTGTTTTATGTCCTGTATCTCATATCAGTACAACATCCATGTTGCTCATCTCGGGGCCTTCCATGAGCTGAAAGGTTAAATTGCAATATTTATATAGTGCTCAGCTGTTTCTATGTTGCACAGCTTTTTAATTTCCTTCGTCACGGTTTTCAAATCTTCTCTCCTTTCTTCCTGTTGCTTGTTTAATTGTAGGTGGACAAGAATGCAAAGCAACGATAAAACGGGTAACAAGGTGGGAGGGTCTTTGATTGACATGGTTGTGAGTGTCATATCTTCCTATAAGCTCTGGTTTCAATAAACAGAATGACAGCTTTTGTATACTGTAGATAAGTAAGTGGATATACCTTTTTTAACTGAAAGAAGAGTTTTGTGGCTGGTTCATGATAAACAAATGTCTTCATTGTCTTTTGCATCATTCTTTATTTACGCAGAAAGCAATATTCAACGAGAGTGCTAAATTATCAAGTTAAATATTGTATTTTAAGACAATCACTTTGCTATATTCTTCTGTTATCAATTAATGGTAGGTCTAACCTTGTCGTCAGTGTCTTCATTAATGTGAATGATAGCCATTGATATGTTTGTTTTTTTCTCTGAAATGACTTCCTTTAGTGTGGTACATAAGTAAGATAAGTAAAGTTACTTACATGCTTAGGTAAGTTAATATCCCTTTCTGTTACATAAGATACCAACCCTGTATTCCGTAACAGAATGATTGTTTTTATTATGATTTTATTTCTAATATAGTTCTCTGTTTACATTTGCTTTGGGATTTCAGCATCAACTCCGTGGTTTGAAAGCTGGAGAGAGGCTTTTCTTCAGGTTCTTCCACCATCTGATCATGAATATTTGAACCACTGTCTGGCCTGTATCCTTCATAAAAGTTCTGACTATTGAATCTTATTTTTAAAAAGTGAAAAATGTGTTTGTGTTTGTTTTTATTGCAATTTGTATGTACTAATGTTAGAGGGAACATAAATGAGGTCATGGATTGTAAGGTGGAGGTTAGCAAGCATCAAAATGCAACACAGATCAGTGATCTGGAAAATCAGCCAGGGAACTGGGGGAACACTGGACTGCAGACAGGAAGGCACTGGGTTCTAGGCCCACTGGCGGCACATTTGTTTTTCCTTTAAGCAAGAAAATTTACCCCTACGGCTTCACTCAACCCAGGTGAAAATGGGTACAGATTCGGCTGGAAAAGTATTCTGCGATAGATTAGCATCCTATCCAGAAAATCTGTCATTGTCCGCTTCATGCTACAATATGGCGGCGCTGCTCTGCAGCTGACGCTCTGTTCGAAGTGGTTTGAAGTAATCAAATGAAAAATTGCCTCTGAGGACAATAAAGATCTTATTTTAAAAAATCAAAGAAATTATGGGTGCAGCAGGATAAGAAAAGCAAGGTACAGAAGACTGGGAGCTGCCGTGACAGAAGTTTGCTGTAGTGAATCTTAGTGAAGGTTTAGCCAGTAGGATAAATATGTATTAACATTATTTGATGTTACAGTGTGATCCCATGGGTTGTTCCTTGTGTGTCTGCAACATGACAAACACAAACATTCTTTCATACTCATACTAGGAACATGTTTCACGAATATACACTGACAGACTGATGGAGTAGACAGGTGTGATTTTCCTCAACCACCGTTCAGGCATATTTGTGGTGACATCTAGCAACACTGACCCTTTAGGTACCTTCACCACTTTGGCCAACCAACAGGTCACTCAGCAGCAGCATTTCCCCAACAGACTACCCCGATGGTTCTGTCAGGGCGTGCTCCATTATTACGTACTCCTGCACGACGTTGTCGATGGAGAGCATACTAGGTAAACTCATCGCCTTCTGACAAGTTGTTTGTTTATTTATTGTACTTTTCTGTGCTGGGAGGAAAAGGGGGAGAAGGGTAAGGAAGGGGGGGGGGGGGGCAAGCAGACCAACTAGATTTACTCTTGAGACACATAAACCTTGGTTTGTATATTGTAGCTTTTTCTTCTTTAATGCTATGTACACTGATAACCTATTTTCCCATAAATTATATTCTAGAATCATAACATAGAATCATTTTGGCTATTCCTTTAAGAGGTATTTCACTCTGTTAGCGGCTGTCAGCCTGTCTGTGACCTGTGCCACTAGGATGGGAGAGATAGTTGTGAAACGGGCACTAACATTTTGTAACAAAACCAAGTTCCCTTTTTTATTTTTATATCTTCTTTGATTTGAATCACTTAATGTCACTTTTTGATCACAGTAGTTAAGAGTATTAATTTTCTCTGTATTGTAAAGTGATCTCCGTCCAGACCAAAGAGCTGAATTATGTAGAATATTGTTTGTTAATTAACAATTTTATGTTTCCAGGGCTGAGGCCGTCTATCAGAGCATGAAGGCCACATTTGGGGTACAGATCTGTCACCTTCTGCAAGTGAACTCTCGTTCCATGAACACCCTGGAGTCCATTAAAACTGGAAGTTCTGTGCAGCCTGACCCTTGGAGCCAGTTCCTGTCCAAACCATCCCAATCCATCGTATGTCCGTGTGTGTGTGTGTGTGTGTGTGTGTGTGTGTGTGTGTGTGTGTGTGTGGTCATGAGTGTTTGATGGTAAATTGTGCATCGGAGAGAGGGGCTCACAGTTAGCTCCTCAAAGTCCTGAGGTTTTATTCATTTCATTGACTAATTACAGACTTTAAGAGGCGGGGGATGGGGGTGAAGAAGTAGCTGTTGCGCTCTGAAGTACTGGGTTCAATAATTCCCCGTCCTGACTAGTTGTTTTTCCCGAAAAATTCACTCCTGACTCCAGCTGGGTAGCATTGAATCTGAGCACCAAAGCCTTTTACAAATTTTAAAAATTCAAACGCCTTTTCTCTCCAACCATATATCTTAAGGGCGTCTCATTATAAGATGTAGAAATAAAATTCCTACAAAAAAAGGTTAGTGATGTCATGAATATCATTTTGGCAGAAAAGGTTTCATAGAAAACATCTTAGCCTGACATTATACATTGTTAAACGTACGATCTAGACTCTTCAAGTTAATAATATGCAGGAATGCCAGAAGAAGAAGAAGTACTCTAGATCTGTGATGAGAAAATGCTTTGAAGAGTGTAGTTATTTATGCATTTTTGCAACAGTGTCCTCAAATTTGCTGGCTGTAATTTAACTCATCTTTAAAGGATCAATCAGTGAATCAAAGGTCAGGTCAGATATAAGTACAGGGAGCATCAACAGCTGGGTAAACAATGTTAACAATGCAGAATGTAAACTAATTAGCGCTTGATAAGCCTCTGTACTAATGCTTATTGCTAGTGGACTTGTGGGAATATCAAATTCATCTGTCCGTTAAGTATGTGCCATCATATCATAGTTTTACTATATTTGCAGGACATTGTAGAAAATGATCATGTGATCACCCAAGATGAGTTGCCATGCTTTCCCTCGCAAGGGTTGGAGGGTCACCGAGAACATCGCGAGGTCATCCAGAATACCTCCATGACGGATTCCTTCTATGACAACATGGAGGAATCAGGTGATGAGGGTGATATAGATTAGGCTCTAGATCTAGACTTAATAATAATTAAATTTGGAGTACCAGATCTGTGAGGAGAAAATGCTTTGAAGGATGTAGTTATTTATTGATTTTTACAATAGTGCCCTTCTCAAATTCGCTGACTGTAATTTAATAATTAGAATTTACAACATGCACACATATTCATTCATCAAGGATGTAAAAGGTCTTGTTTTTCAAAATGTTTTGCTTCTTTTATATATTTCTTTCTAGATATAACTGCCCGTTTTGTTCCTTTATAGATTTCAAACTTCTTATTCCAATAATGAAATTTTTCACACTGAAATTATGTGATCTTGAACAGGATAATGATGATGATGATTGTCATAAGATTTTCTTATTTGTGCCAGCAATAATATGAAACAGCCAAACAAAAGTAGTAGTCAGATGTCTCACCCGTATGACCTCGGCACAATGATTGTCCTCGAATGGCTATCCTCTTCACATGGCACACATATTTACATAGGCACACTACACAGAACACACTGTCCCATATGAAAAACCAGACCTGCCATTTATTTTGATTTAATCATTGTATCCTGATTTTTTATCAGACGTATAAAGCAGATATCCTGATTTTTTTTAGCATTAATTATAAAAATACTGATTTAAAAAAACTTTATTCTTCACTGTATTAGAATCTAGGTGATCCTGATTTTTTTCCTCAAACACTGATTTTTTTTGGCTAGGTATCCTGATTTGACTTGAAACAATAAGCCTTTCATGTAAGAGTATGTTTCTGAAGTTTGGACTTCAAGTCAATATTTTCTTTTTGTGAATATGGATTAGGATCATCAGGTATGACCCCTCCTCTGACCTGTGACCAATTTAGTCATCCCTTGGCCTCGCCCACGACGCCCCCCAGAGACACACCATCTCCCGATAGTGACCCCACAGCAGCTGCAAGTGGATACCAAGGTAGGGTTTATTCGCACTAGAGGCATGAAGCATGAATGTGGTGGCAACACCGAGCTTCAACTCATACCAACTACCTTAGACTTAATTGTGTCAGGATTCTAACATTAGGAAGAGTTTATTATTCATATTTATAACTGCTATAGCATCATATCTGTACGATCAACCCTGCTCAGAAAGACACGAAAAAAATAAGAAAGCCTCCTATTGTGTATACATTAACACCAGATTTTAATGTCAAATATTTTGTCATAGGTGAAGGTCGACAAACATCAGCTGGACATCGCTCTCAAGACAAGTCCCAAGCCAGGTCACATGGTATGTGTCTCACTCCTAGTGACCTCGACAGACTACGTATCTTCATGCATGAGTTTGTCGTTCGAGCCTTGATTCCCTGGGCTGAGAGACAAATGAAGATGTTAAGTGAGCAGGTGGGTTTGCCGTTATTGTTGTTTACAAAGATATGGAATTGTAGATGAAGAGAAAGAAGATGATGATTATTAAATCACCTAGTGCCTTGTCAGAGAGATTATTGCGTACTGCACTATTCTTGCTATCCGTTGATAATCCTATTAGAACAGGAGTGAAGTAAAGGTCACCACAAAGCTTTGAAATGGCTGGCTATTGTTTAAGATGGTAGCCATTTTACATGGGAAGAGAGGATAATTACATTACATGCATTTTGTTTTTGTGTTGTAATGTTAAGAAAGAGTGAGTTAATCTCAGACTGCTCACATTTAAGACAGTCTGCTTGAGATTTGAATGTATGAAATGAAAGGGAGAAAAAACACACTATTAATATTACCATTTTACAAGAGATTGTTTTCAAAATCCTGCTTCTGTTCTTTTAGGCAGTTGTTTTCTTTGTGTTCAATTTAGCATGCTCTGGCTGGGTAGATGCTCATGCTATATATTTTTTAGTGATGCTCTTTCTCTTGCGTACATTCTCTGTGAACATAGGCTGTTTCTGTATTATGGTTGTCAAATTATTTATAAAAAAACTCCGCAGTTGACATCCCGAAAAGGCATCCACAGATCTTTCTTCAGTGCCACGAAAAAGTGGTTTGGTACAAAACCCTCAGGACCCATTCCTGCATCCCAGAATACCACAGTGGTGTAAGTTTTCTTCTTTCTGGCAAGGGTTTTAGTCTTGAACAATTGAGGAATTGTTGTGATGAAAGGTGTTTGGAAGCGGCTCATAATATTTATTAATAATAAATTATAGAAAGTACATGTGTAAGCGAGAACTCTCTGCTTTGCTCATCATGCCCTTCTCAGTGCAGCAAGGTAGACATTTCACAAAAACAACAGCAGTAACAATAATTTGGAGAGGTAATTGTAGATGGGGTATTCAGCAGTTTAGAAACAAAAATAATCAACTATACCAATATAGTGTGATATGAATCAAGCTTGTATTTCGGCAGTTCTCCATCTTAACAACAAACAAAACATTTGCATTTTTCTAAATTGACTGAAATTATCCGCCAATCTACTAATACCTAGTCAATATTAGTCACCGGTTTAGTCTGTTGCATTCCTAAAATAGTTTTGTACTATCCTGGACATTAATATTGGCATCTTCCAGTGTTTGTTATTGCTGTATCTTTTCACTGAGTCCCAACCAGTTAGTACTTAGATATTTTCCTTCTATTTGGAGCTGGAAGTTTGAAGCAAGCACCATTGTACAGATGATGGAAGAGGATTAAAAGATGAAGTATACTCTGTGGAGTATTGATTGTGTTGATGATCTCGCTGTTTCTATTTTTCCCTTTCAGATACACCAAGGATGCCCCTGAGCTCCAGCTAAGACGGTTAGCTGACCTGGCATTTCTGTTCCAGATGTACGAGTATGCCTACAATACATACCACACGGCTAAGAAGGACTTCAACAATGACCAAGCTTGGCTGCATTTTGCAGGAGCTCTGGTACGTATAGCGTTCTGAAGGTTTGTTACAGACCTGCCATTTATCCTAATTTAATCAGGATATCCTGATTTTTTATTAGACGTTTAGAGCAGATATCCTGATTTGTTTTAGCATTAATTGTAAAAATACTGATTTTTTTACAATTGTATTCTTCGTTGTATTAGTTGATCCTTATTCTTTTCCTCAGACTTAAATAACCTATTTGTATTGCAAGTGATATAAAACTTTACTCACCAACTCAACACAGATTTTTTTTTTCGACTGGGTATCCTGATTTTACTTAAACCATTGTGGCAGGTCTGTCTCTGATGTGGTTTTCTTGTCTTCACAGGACCAGCAAACTATTGAGCCGCATAGGTTTGAAGTAGGCATGAAACTGGAAACATTGGACACCAAGAATGGGAACAGCATCTGTCCTGCTACAGTGGTGAAAGTGATTGACTCAAAGTACTTCATCGTTGAGGTCGACAATTTAGCGGAGAAAGAGACGGGCGCCGCGCCCACACGTTACTGCTGCCACAGGAAGAGCCCGACCGTCTTCCCAGCTCACTGGGCCAGTAGTCGGAGAATCAAGGTGTCTGCGCCCCACGGTAAGCCCATGTTGGACACAACATCACCTGTTTCATGTGAGGATGTTAAGTTTTCTAGACCATCCCGCTGGATTATAGGATAAAAACACTTCATCATTGGTTTAAAGATAAAACAATGCGAAAACTCATAAAGCATCTTTCAGGCTTATTTAGGTTTTATGTAAAATATATATGTCATAGTACACAGTGGGTGCGTGATAAAATCTGATATATAAAACATTTCATTGTCTAAAAATTCTCTTCTCCCTAGCAGTGCTTGCCGTTTCTTCACTTATTTGTGTCCTCTCTGTCTCACAGGTTGGGGACAGTCCGATTTCCGATGGCCCGATTACCTGAGGCACTGCAATGCTGTAGCAGCACCCGATGATCTTTTTGATCTGGTCAGTGTGTGTGTAAACTTTTCCGGTGTTCGTATAAATCAACGGTTGGTCATTTTGTTAATCAGTGCAACTAATACATACACAAATACACACTCATACACACACACACACACACACACACACACACACACAGAGTAAATCTGCTTAACATCCTGGAGTTCTGGCGGCATGAAAACCAAGATGTTGGGCTGACGGGAATCAGCAGTCCATTAATGTACATTGTATGTGACAATGTAGTTTGCCTCAGCATAGCATAAGCTGTATGATAGGCAAGGTAGTCCTTCAAGATTCAATTTGCTGGAACATATAGGCCTACTTCAGAAAGATATTTATGACTGAGTCAGGTAATATGCAAACTTGGAAGATGAAAAATGAGGACAAGAGGGGGAGGCCTGAACTAGGTGGAAACACTTAAGTGAAGCAGGATTTGTAATTATTTGCAGTTTCAGTGTGAAGCGCACAATATGTGTAGTGGTATCTCAGATTGAATCCGTTAAATCAGGGAAGAGTTGTAGAACTGGTGATGATAGTTAGATAGATAGATAGGCAGATGGATACACATATTTATATTATTTTTTATTTTTAAGAAAATTTTTTAATTTTTAAATTTTATTTATTTAATTTTTTTTTTTGTGCATTGAAAATTGTAGGAGGTGCCGGAGCACGAGTTTGAGTGCGGCATGAAGCTGGAGGCTGTGAAGCCTGGCCAGCCCCATCAGATCTGCGCAGCCACAGTGACCAACATCGTGGCGCACCTGGTGTGGGTGCACCTGGACAGCAGCAAGAGGACCATGGACGGCCACGTGGAGAGTGTGCGCTCCCTCAACCTCTTCCCCATTGGCTGGTGCGTCAGCAACGGCTACCAGCTCAAACCTCCGGGGAGACCTGCTGGCGCCGCCCCGAGGAGAGTTGCCGTGGTCCAACCAGAGTAAGGTCCCTTGACCGATCTTTCCTTGAATATTTACTGAGTTATCCTTCCTTGTCTGCTCCGGGCGTTTCCTTGGATATTTGCCTGGTTATTTTGCTTATTGAGTTCACCTGGATATCTATCTTGTTATCCTTCCCAAATTCCCACTCCATATGTCGTCCCTAATCATTTACCTAGTTATCCCTCCCCTAATCTCCACTCTGTGTTTTCCCTGAACATTTATCTTGTTATCCTTCTCTGATGTCCCCTCTCTCTCTATATATATATATATATGCTGTCCATGATTATTTATCTTGTTATACTTCCCTAATGTCTACTCTGCGTTTGTATTTTTCCTTAATATTTATCTAGTTATCCTTCGCCAGTGTCCACTATATGTTTTCCCTGAATATATATATATATATGTAGTAATGAGTAATCTTCCTTTCTCTTCAGGATTGCAGATGGTCCAAGATCAGAGAAAGTCTTTCATGCCTATAATGATAGAGGTATGTAGATATCTCTAACACTGTGAAAACTAATACCCCTTGCACTGGCTGTTTGGCTGGATAATTTGCTTACAGGATTTACAAATTAGAAGAAAAGTTATACAAATATATGTAACTAGGACATATGTCTATGGCAGATTTTGTCAGCTGCAAGTCCCCTGAGTCTACTGTATTGTCTTTTAATTTTATATTTCCTCAGAGCTCTATGGGGGCCCACAAATATACTTCAACCACCTGTGTTTCTCGGGGCCCTACCTGAGCAAGGGCCGTATCGCAGGGCTCCCACGCAGCGTAGGGCCTGGCTCGGTGACCTTGGTTATGAAGGAGGTGCTGGGCATGCTCATCAACACAGCGTACAAGTCCTGCCGAGTCCTGCGGGAACTGCAGCTGGAAGGCTGTCCCAATCCTAACATGACCCAGCACATGCTTAAAGCCCAGTGAGTCTTCTCTGGGGGGGGGGCGG
>JAUEKS010385061.1:0-10958 GCA_031762815.1 Tylodina fungina | reverse complement strand
ACACACACACACACACACACACACACACACACACACACACACACACACACACACACACACACACACACACACATGTCCACTCAAGCCTAAGCCAGTTGCGCAGTCTCTGAATCACTCCTAGGATTCTTTGTTCTAGGCCTAACAATGAAGTAATATTGGAAAGGTCCATTTGTATAGACTATACGAGGTAACAAGGTGTGAACAATCAACCCTGCTGTGAGTGACCAGTGACAGTACAATAGGATAACACCCCACCCTCTTCCCCTCAGTAAATATTGGCCTAATCAGAATCACACCGCGAAAGGAAGGGGGAAATGAAGAGTATTTCCGTCGCACGCAGCGAAAAGTAGGTAAAACGATGATGGAAAGACACGCGCTACGCATTCTGAGGGTTAAGACTCCTGTTCCCCCTAGTCATAGATCCCTTACCATTGTATCTTCAGGTGAAATGCCTGTCACATAAGCTATTTGTTTCCCCCCCACCTCTCTTATCTCACCGATCCCCAGAAGACCCCTCTATTCCTTATTTATTTCCAGATAATGCTACCCAAACCATCCATCCTGTCATTTCTGTTCTTTTTAACATGTCCTCTAGATCTTATCTCCATCGTACATTCTTTTACTTCTCATATACCTTTCCCAGTTTTATGTGGTCTTTTTAAAATTACGTATTTTATGATATTGTGGAACTTTTTACTACACCCTGGGCATGTGGCCTCAGTATTCTGTCCCAGTGAGCATGGTATCAGGTGGTACTGAGTTACGTGGTACTAGTAGCAAACAAATGTTCCACGTAAAGAAATATATCCTGTGCGTTGTAAGTTCAACAAAAGCTGAAATATCTGTAGTCATGCAAATAACAAACTAGTTGGTGTGAGGAAGGACATAAGAATTTTTTTTCAACAATAAATGAGAAAGAAACTTCTAAAAATATAAATAATGTATCAGACTAAACCCTGAAATCAGTAACAACAACCCTGTTCTAATTCTTAGGGTAACTGCACCTCTGTCTCTACTAAACACGTCTCCCAGATAACCAAGCTCCGATATACCTTCCTAAAATAACTTCCATCATTTAATCCTACTCTCATGACTTGAACCTAATATTCTGTTCATGTTGGTTGGGGTGGGGGTTGGAGGGGGAAGGTAGTGGTCTAGTTGGGCCCGACTGGAAAGTATTCTACAATTGGCTAGCATCCTATTCAGAAGGTGATAGATAAAATCTGTCACTGTTCACTTCATGCTACTGAGACCAGGATAAGCAGAATGCTAGAAAGGATCACTGTTCCTATTGTACCATTTCTTTGTGTATGCACATATTGCCTTTGCAAATTCAGTCACACCTATGAGGTGTCATCACAACTAACGTTCCTCTTTAAGCAAAAAATTGATATAAAAATTTGTAGTACCATGTAATCTTAATATGTCCTGTGACAGGTGTATAATTTGCCTACAAATTTCTTCTTTCAACAGGCAAGGATCCAGAGTTACATGTCTCGAGTTAAAGAAGTGGAAGACAAGAAAAAGGCACCAAAGTTGGACAAGGGTGTGACCAAACGTTTTGTTAGAAGTGCCTTATGGCAAGCTGCACGGGACAAACCTGAAGGTAATGACTATGGAAGTACCATATCTTGTATAAAGCTGGAGTTTTATTTCACATCTCCTGCAACCAAAGAAGCACAAGGTCTCTGTTGCATGAATAAATTCATCTGTACAGAGATTTACAGATTGAAACTTTTTTTGTTGGAACAATTTCAAGTACAAAATCAGATTAAATGTAGTACAACGCTTTAACTTTGAGTTTTACACATATAAGACGTGGGACCTACATTTTAAACGTCCGTCTCCGATAGGACAAGGTGACTCCACATGAGCTCGGGCCAGAAAAAAATATATAAAAAAAATCTTGGATGAACTAGGGCTTCTTCTGAGGCTAGTGTCTTAACCACTACACCACAGAGACTCTATTAATATGTATATATTAATAATATATGTATATGGTTCTATGGACATGTATTTTTACATCAGATTAAATTAAAGAAATGCGGGAATACAATTTTTTATACTGCAACTTAGCATAGAAATAACATTTTCCTCTGTGGATCACAACAGGCACAGAGGACTCGGAGATGTCAACATCAAAACATCATCGAGGAGCGGACATGGCAAAAGGTCAAAATCGTAAAAGGAGGCGGGAGGATAGATGATGACTGTAATGATTTGAGAGTATCCATATGTCCGTCCCTAGATTTAGCTTGTGTACATGAGAAGTGAGAATGGATTGATATGATTGTAGAATGGAAAACACAAAATTTTGTAATTTAAAGAATGTTATGAGTGTCACATAATAAAAGTGAATTACAAACAAGTCCATTAGTTTAAAACCATTTTGTCTACAGTCTTCCTTTTTTTTAAAAATTGACTAGCAAACTTTCGGCAAGGTGTCACATCTTAGTTATCCAGTGCAGGTAACTTGGTCATGAGGGAATGAGCGTCCGGTTACTCGATCAAGGTGGAGGTTCAAGAATTTAAAAAATTACATGAGCCCTCCTTTGTTCTATTGTGATATCAATGAGGGCTTGAACATTATCATTATTTCATATCATGCTGCAGGACGCAGTACTATTTGTTCCTCATAAAAGAACAATAATATAATAAGATGTCTTTTGAGTAAATTATTTACGTTATTTATGTCTTTCAATGGCCAATAAGCACATTTTGGTACGGTACCACAGATTTTGTTTAAAGCACCTTCAATCAAATGGGGAAAGTTGGTGTTAGGATACTTGGATAGTCATCTAGCCATAAAAACAAATTTCCAAAACCTAGTGGTGACCCCTGATTAACAAATTCCCACCTAAGCAATGGCGGATTTGGAGCTGTTTTAGGCTGTTTTTCACACATCACATCCCTACTGGTTACGTCTGACCTTCCCCACCCTCCTTGAATCCTGATAGATCTAAAGTACCCCCCTGTACCCGAAATCACTCCTGTTTGTTCCCACCGCGATTTCATGGTGTAAAATGATAATTCATCGTTGCAACTGCTCCCGCATTGATCGCCTATGATCACCTGTCTAGTGAATGGTCGGCTTCAGATGGGCCTTGTCTTCAGCTACTCCTATAGCAAGTCAGAGGCTTGGGTCTCTCGCAATACCCCCAAAACACATGGCCCCTGTTGCATCATACACTGGAGCGGTAAGCCATGGTCTGCTGCTTACAGAGCTTATCTCGACACCCGATCTTGTCTTTGACCATTCCCCAGGTCTATGCAGCACACAGCATCGCAAACGTTGAATTATAGGTGGCGAGGGAAATCCCCGCCGTCTGCCTTATGGGTCCGGGTTACAGGGGTCAGCTACCTGTCGGTAGTCATTTCTCCCGTATTGTACTTTTAGGTCTCACATTACTCGTTCTCACAGCTCACACGCTCACGTCACAAACTCACTCTTTTAGATAAATATAGAAGAATCAGCCCTTCGGTCATTAAAGAAAGAACTAAACATGTAGCTTGAAAAGTTTTCTAGTTGTGATGTCTTTAATTTAGTACTATTTTGTGTCACAAATATGACTAAGGTGGTCTATTTATAAACCCATCAATCAAAAATTATGCGAGAGAATTTGATAAAATTTTGTCTAATTGTGGACAAAACATCCAAGAATGTATTCACCTAAATCGGTACCCCAGTTTGCAATAGAATTGATTTCTGAGCATGTAATCAGACCTGCCTCAAGTACCGATTTGATCGGTATTAAACCGAATTTTTAAGCAAATACTGATCTTCCGAATTCGACTAACGAAATACCGATTTTCCGATAATGTGAATCTGGTGCACCAAAAGTAGCGAATCAAATTCTAGAAGAAGAGTTCTGGTCTCTATAATTTTTTATTGCTCGACCTGCTTCCTTCGAATCGAAGCTATTTCCTCCATCACGATACGATGCTTTACTCCAAATCAACATAGCATCGTGCAGAGCTGCCAACTGTACGCTAAAATTACATATTTATACATATTTTGATGCCTTATACGTTTTTATGACTTTTTGTTGGATTGTACGCTTTTTAGCGCTTTCAGTTAGTTCTTTATGAAATGTTATGGAAAAAACGCAACTGTGTTAGGAAAAGAATACTGATTCTTATGAGCCTATTTCCACTGCTGTACAGTAAGTGCAAGCTATTCATTTTTCTATACATAGTTGTGACTATCGGGTTTTTACCCGTTACCCATTGTTATGTGAAATGATTAAACAAACAGACTCGCTGTATTTTTGCAAAATACTGAATTTTAGGCTTAAAGGTACTGATTTGTCTGGTCAGAATTGTGGCAGGTCTGTGTAATCAGAAATTGCTCTGTAATCCAGATTTGTCTTAAGCTATATTTTAACGCAAAAGGCAGTCTACAAAAGAGGATAACTTCATTATCCTGCCAAAAGGTACTTTAAATTCTATTCCCTTGTTTTTGACAAAAGACGTCAAATCTACCGTAATAAAATCTGAAACAATTTCTCTAGAAAAAAGGCATATTGAGTTTTCGTTCACAATATGCACTCTTGTCTCTTTTAAGTATTTTCTTTGTTTTCGATCTTGGCGCCAACTCAATACTAGGGCTTCTTTCATAGCTAAAATGTGTTGCCTTGAAATGCTTATTTTATCTTTAAGACCAATTTATTTTGTATATTCCGCGCCTTCTGACGACTATTGGTATGGTACTTTCTTTAATTCTGATGTAAACTGTTTATCCAGTGCTCCTGGTGATGCTCCAGCTAACTTTGTCCTAACGTCGGACATCAGTCATGCACATTTTCTTTTCGAATGTGTTACGTGAAAAGTCACTCACTGCCTAGGGTGGTCCCTGCCCTAAGGCGCAGTCTCCCTTTCACTCATGCATAAACATTCCAAACACACTGAGAAGAGGTCCTCAAGCAAAATTTAATAATATAAAAACACCCTAAGACTTATTATCGAATAACATATTACAAAGGAAAAATGACACTCCCGGATCTAAATTTTAATACTCTCACTGACCGTTCACTCGTGACACATAAACAAAAATAATAATTGGGTCACACTGACCACTACTTTTTCAATTAGTCCCAAGTGAAAAGACACCCAGAGATAAAAATCAAACCACCACTACTCAGTGGGGAATACAATAAGTAACTTCAGGGCATACATTATATTCATAGCAATAGACTATTGGTTCTATATCCACACTCACACGCATACACAGTTCAGTTAATCCCGCAAATTACGTTACTTGCAACATTCACTCCGTACCGTCACAGATATTAACAAACATGCAAAAAAACCGAGATAATACTCGACATCAGCTCGACGGAAGTATGGGGAAAAGAGTCTATGGCTGTTGATTGATTGTAGACACCACAGGCGCTCACTCCCTGTACACACTACAGGGTACAGGTCCAAGCCGTACTCAGCACACCGCTGAACCGGAGAGGGAAGAACGATGACTTGTCGGTCGTATCTGGCCCGACGAAAACATGGGTGATCGCTTCCTGCACACACTGCAGGATACAGGTTCAAGCCGTACTCAGCACACCACTGACTCGGAGAGGGAAGAATGATGACTCATCAGTCGTCTGTGACCCGATGAAAACATTGTATAGATTCTAGCTCACACAGTGTTAACACAGGCGTTCCTCTCTAACACAGGCGCTCCTCTCCGCCACCGCCGATAGAAGCTACATTGACTCCTTTCGTCGTCTGTCGTCGACGAAAATGACGCACTGGCGCTCTTGACCAGCGTAGCCTCGCCGTCTCTCTTGATAATCACTTCGCAGCCTATACATTGTTCACCATCCCCGTGGGGCCTTGATCAATAGTCATCCACAACTCACTGGTACATACTTAAGCATACTAATGCCACGCTCACCAACTAAACATAAAATCACACCTAAAAAAAGAAATATGCGACCCAAGGCCGTAACAACAAACAACCATACCTCAAAAAAAATATATACGGCAACAGTAGGGTCTTTGTTGTGAGGCGTGCTTTCTAGGAACAATTATGCGCTGTATACGGTAGGTTATCCTTTTGTTCGCTGTATACGGTAGGTTATCCTTTTGTTTTACATTTAATCGCCTTCTTCTGTGGGTCGCAAAACATCTTTCTTTTAATCAAATCAGTCAGGACTTCCTCTTCTTTCATTGACAAGGGCTCATCTTCTGATTTGTGGAGACACTCATCCTGTGTTTCATAATCTCTGTCATAGAAGATGTTGCTTTGTCTGCTTTATTGTTTGGTGTTGAGGATGCCACTGGTATTGCATGAACGGTCTCTTCATCATCATTGAAGGACTCATCCATGGGATGAAATATTTCTGCAACGTTTGTTTGACTCTCTTTGCTTGAGACATCTCTATTTTCTGCTTGATGCAACCCACATTTAAACTGACTGTGTGAACAAACAATACATTCGTCAATAATTTGACTTGCATCAAACCGACACCAGATATTTTGAACTTTTTTCCCCATTTCTCTCACACTATGCAGGATATGTGCACTTTTGGTGCGTTAATTAAAATTGTTTAATGAATAAATGCAATTGACACATATGTACTTTATGTGCATTTCATTTTCATCACACTGCGTGTTTATTCCGTAGACTAGAAGTCGTATATTTGCTCACACAGGCGAGGTTTTTTATATTGTTTTCTTGCCTTTGCGTTAGTATTTTTTCTGCCACAAACACGACAAAGCCATGAACAAACAATGTATGTCTCTCTTGCGTATGCTCCATCTTAGTAGTGCAGTTTGTGTGATATTTCATATACTAAAACTGTTCAGCGACACCAGATATTTTAAACTTTTTCTCCCATTTCTCTCACACTATGCAGGATATGTGCACTTTTGGTGCGTTAATTTAGTTGTTTAATGAATAAACGCAATTGACACATATGTACTTTGAGTGCATTTCCTCTTCATCACACTGCGTGTTTATTCCATAGACTAGAAGAATATCCCCATATATTTGCTCACACAGGCGAGGTTTCTTGTATTGTCTTCTTGCCTTTGCATTAGTATTTTTTCTACCACAAATGCGACAAAGCTCATGAACACAAAATGTATGTATCTCGTGTATTGGTCCATCTTAGTGCAGTTTATGTAATATTTCATACACTAGAACTGTTCAGTTATCCTCAAACACGTTACAACAAAACGTCTTTTTGTGCGGGTTACCAGTTTCAAATTTATGTATAGCATTTGAACCCCTACGAACTCGGAAGTGCAGTTTTCACAAAAAGAAGAGCAGATCTTTCTCTTTAGTTCTAAGAAAGAAATGCAATAAACTCTCGCTCGAATTTCTAGTTATTAATTATTGAATAAATTATATAGCATCCAAATTTCACGTTCTTGGGTACTTCGTTCACAGCAATCTAGAGTCAAAAGTTTACACCGTAGAAACACCAAAACTTCACAGAATAATAGAACAAATGTCCGAGTTTCTAATCCCACAAAGAAGGTGAGATGGAAGGAAAACTATAAGGACCCAAGCTTATCGGAAAAAAGCCATTTTGATGACGGACAGCGTAATGAGGGAGATAATCGTATGCATAGTCGCGAGACCCCGATTAACCCGTGACAGGTCGGCGTGATGGGCGATTTAGGGCTCCGAACTAAGGCACGTTTTCGGGCAAAATTTGACACCGTGTGGGGGGTTTCCCAGATTTGATATCTTGTGACAGTGTACAATGTTGGAGGACAAATGTCTAATTCGCTAATTCTGAAGACCTTGTGTAGATGGTGTCTTCCTGTCCTGAGCCTAAAGAGCGTTGTCTGACCTTTTCCAACTTGAAATATCCATCCTTTTTGTTATGCTGCAGGGGCGCAGTGGCATAGTGGTAGAGAGCCAAACTGTGGATGGAAAAGTACCTGGTTCAAACCCTATCAGAAGCACATTTTTCCTTAACCATAAGCAAGAAAATTTTCCCTAATTGGGTGAAAATGGGTTTAGCTTTGGCTGGAAGGTATTCTGCGATAACTCAATGGCTACATTGATCGCACATGTGTGATCGCCTGGAGTTGACACTTGACTACATTGATCGCACATTTGCGATTTTGACTTCATATTTTTTTCGCACTGTTAATATCGCAACTATGCGATCAGTGTAGTTACCGTATGATAGCCAAGACAGTCCTCAGCAGTTTGCAACCAACCGGAACTCTTTAGCACAAGAAATAGATTTTTGGTGGATTTTTGTGCTATCCCATCCTGGTGACAAGTGTTTACTACCGATATCGATCTAGATCTAGATCTATTAGACCGTGAATCTATGCCTGAAGATGATGATACTGATGCAGATGAAACTTATGAACTTCCTAAGAAGAAAAAGAAAGGGACTCCATCTCCCCAAAAGATCTAGATCTAGATTCTAAATTATGAGAATTTGAGCCTTCAACGTCAGCAAGTGGTGGGACTGGGAAGAATATCTAGACCTGGACCAACCAAATCTAGCTAGACCTGTCCTTGTTGTTAGTGCGAGTAATAGCGGTGCAACCATTGGTCTCTTAGATAGTTCTTCTGAGGAGGAAGATAGTGATTCTGATAGAGAATTAGATCAGGAGGGTGGTATTGATAGTGACTCGTCAGTTGATTCAGATTCTGAGCCAAGCCCATTCCCAATGCCAACTTAAAAAAAAAAAACAAGATACAATTTAGTTCAGTTCATTAAATTGTTTAATTTTATTTTTGGTGTTTTTCCATTGTTTCTGGACACCTCTGTCGGCAGTTCACTTTCGAGCAGTGTTAACTTGCCTCCTGAGCCCCCTCCCTCCGCCTGGTCCTATTCACTTAGAACCTCCTCTTTCATACATGATTAAACATCATCAAATCTAAATGTTGAAACAGTCTTTTGGGTGTGGGTCATGTGGGCTCCATACAGTAACTGGTTGCTTCAAAAATGCCTTGAAATCATCATCTTGGGACATAGATGGAATTCTCCATGCTGCCTATGTTTTGTTCAAAAGCAAGACCAGCAAGACTGTGACAGGATGTAGGCCCAACTCAATTTCCGAAGAAATTTGGATACGCTCGATGGCTTGAAAATGTTCCTGCAATTAAACAACTTATTCAGCTTTTGCCACATTTACCAGCTTATATTGCTGCGGTTGAAAAAAAAACAACCTGTACCTAATCTTGAATATGAAACACTTGTTCAAGCCTGTAAAGACCCTACGCTGGAACTGAAGTAGCAGTTTGTGCTGTCTGTTGCACATCTTATACAACCATTCCTTGTGAGATTTCAAGGTGATAAGCCGCTACTTCCAGTTTTAGTACCTGAGTTGGTTATAATTGTTGGTCGGTGTCATTATCTCCTTTAAGGGCTTCGAGTCGGCAGGAAACATTTAAAGTCAAATATCTCTACGCTTTGCTGCCGACAAGTTGATGATCAAGAGCTCTTTAAAAAAAAAGCCTCAGATGTCCAAGTGTTTGCAGTCAAGAAAGAAGCAGCAAATATACTGGCAGGCATCTGCATTTCACTTCTGGAGAAGTCATCACTAAAATACCCTCTTTCCAGACAGTTGATTCGTTTGGACCCTAGAAGCATGAAGCAGGGACCCTGATGTATGCATTTCTACGTTATGGACATTGGATCAGTGAGACTGTCAAAAAGTAATAAATGAGTAGGCCTACAGCTCTTTTATCAAAAACTGATGCTTCCTTCTCAGACTTTGATGTGGATGCTGATAGACTGGATGAATTTTTGCAGGAGAAAATGGTCAAGTACAGCCAAGTTTGGAAAGTCACAAATAAACTCCTCATTTTAAGTTACGGACAGGCCTCAGTTGAACGAGGGTTCTCTCTGAATAAAAATGATGTTTCAGACAACCAATCAGAATCCTCTCTGATAGCACGGAGACGTGTAAAAAGCTACATACACCCAGCGGGAGGTGTGCAGAATGTGACCATCACCAATGAGATGGTTGCTGCTGCCAGATCAAGCCGTATAACATATGAAAACTATTTAGAACAGCAGAAAAAAATCAAAAGTGGAAAATGTTGAGCAGTGTAGGAAGAGAAAAGCAGAAGAAGAAATAACTGAAGCAAAGATGAAAGTGAAAAGATTGAGGGAGGACATTGTGTTATGCCAGAAAAGATCCATGGAATTGACCAAAAAGTGTCAGGACACTAGAGATATACGTTTTGTAATGGAGGCCAACTCTTTCAGCAGGACAGTTTTGGAAAGGCAAGAATTACACAACTCCTGGAATAAAACTTGAGGGGTTGACCAACAAAAATTAGGCCTAGTTGTGGCATGATCAATTTGTATAGTGTAAATATGTGTTGAGCTTGTTAACATTGTTTTTATGATAGTCTATAGATCTAAGTATATTTATAAAGAAGTTGAAATAATGAGGAAGTGTCCTGTTATTGGAATGTTAAAGCTACTAAGAAGATGATTGTGCAGCATCAAAACTATGATTGTGTAGCGTCAAAATTGTTTAAGGCAAGTCCTCAAAAGTTGTGTTAGAGTCCTTAAAAAGTCCTTAAAAAGTCCTTTGATTTTTATTAATACAAACCTGTGTGAACCCTCAATAATATAACATCTTTCAATAATGACAAAGCACAGTGAAAATGTTTTATAGCTCCACTATGGAAAGCATGCTACGCACTGTGGTATCACCAGGCAGACGCACGGAACAAGACACAATGTAGACTTACATTCCGTCCTATAGAAAGCCAGCCGGCTCCTAACGCCGATAACCAAGATCTATATTGCGATAAATTGCTCCCAAAATAGTCTTTTAAACGCCCGAAAATGTGATCTAAGAGCATAGTCTCCCTTACTCCCGCAAGTGACATAATTTATGTGGTGATCTGCAAAAATCATGCTCTTGCGAAAATGATGGATTTTAAATTCATCATCATCATCATCATCATCATTGCCCGTCACCCCTTCCAGGGTATAGGCCACGGACCAGAGACTTCCACTCAC
>JAUEKS010384950.1:0-10961 GCA_031762815.1 Tylodina fungina | reverse complement strand
TTCTTAACTACAAAAATGCGAATGGGGTCTATCTCGCAAACTACTACTAGTAATTTGCGACGATTTTTAATAGCATATCCCTTCCAGCGACCGAAAAGAGCACGGAAGAAATAGGTTGGACAACCCATCGTTAGACTGGAGTAATACTATAAATTGGACCACTTGCCCACCCCTCCCTTTTTTAAATTCATTTTTGGACCACTTGTCCTCCACCCCGCCCCTTTTCTCCCCTTATTCTAGATAGCCTATGCATGTGATAGCAGGCCTATTTAGATAGAGGGAATCTGCCAGTTTCCGACCAGTTAATTGGGTCAAGGGTCAAGAGGGCTGTTCTTTCAATAGCCTGTCCCCCTGTCGTTAACCCAGTTACTATTATTGTAAACCAATCCAATGAGAGGAAATAATACAGCACCGGGAAGTTCCAAACTGAGAGCGGAGTTATGTGGGACTAACATTTCATACCTCATAGATCTACTAATCTGCCCCAATCCGACTAGATCTAGATATAGACTTGTCCCAATCTGATTCCACCCATTCATTATCCCACCACCTGTTCTTTTTACCTCGACAACACATATTTTTATGGGCAAACAATGCCTATATTAAAATCAAATATCCAAGCTATAGCTTTAGAGTGACCTAGATGATCCATCCCTGTGATCACATTTCTTTTTATAGCAACGTCAACGTCCATTAATAGAACTAAAAAAATAGATCATGATTTGATCTTGACCTTTCTTGTAAATGTAGTGAACATGGCAGATTGACTTACCTGATGGCAGCAAATTCTTGATTGTATGGAAATAAAATATATAAATCTGGCACTTCTAGAAACAGAATGTAAACAAAAGAGGTGAAACTAGCATCACGCGAAAGTTCGATGACATAAATTACGGGATTGGCGTTCATCTATGTAAGACATTTCCACAAGCGGTAAAACCTCCTATACACTTTCATTGACTTTCTATATCCTTAATGCTGGATTATTGAGACACCAGCATCTTCACTTCCTCTCCCCATTCAGCACTTCATCCATCCCATCTAACAATTCCTTACCACCATCCTCCAGTCCCTGGTTGATTTAATTTCCCCATTCAACACAGTCTGGCTCATAATTTTATGTGAACACGAAAGAGGACAAAACTCCATACAGCAAAAAGATAATATAGAATCTAGATCTAGAATCTTAACATGCAACAAGTTTGGCCTAAAGAAATTAAAAAGACCTTTACAAAATAGACCTATAATGAAAAAATAGATATGTTTCAGATCTAAATCGAAACACTCAAAAACTTTTCTTTCTGCTCACTTACTATGCATCGGATTGAGTAGAGGCAATACATCCAAATTTTGATAGAAGGTCTGCCGGACATCCCTGGCAAAATGGGTGAAACACTAACTGCACTTCCCTGTAAGTTGCTATTCCTTAACTACAGACACGAAGTACAAAGTTTGTTTGAAGAGGTAATTTGTACAACTTAACAATCAGAAGGTTGGTTTTAGGATGCAGTATCCAGTCTTAACTGGAACTTGAATATTAGTCAATTAATTGGTCTACATGAAGCCGTCGACAATTCGAGTTTCAGCATTTGCAGATTTTTCTACAGAATTAAACTTGGCTTGATTATTTGTGGATGCTAACATGGTGTACTAGTGTATCTACTGTTAGGGTAGTCGTACTGTCATAAGACTTTTAAACGCCAAAATAAGCCGTTATACGCATATTTTTTTTTGGGGGGGGGGGTGACAATTTTGAGCTGACTGCAGATTCTAAAACTGGTATCTCTATATCTAGAATCTAGATTTAGACGGTAGGAAATTCTGTAATACAAGGGTTCATAGAATAAAATACAAACCATCAACAGACCAATTGGGTGCTTTGGAAGAAAACCCAAATATCCACCAAGGGCCCCTATAGCAGAGGTAACATTAGCCTGCATCTACTCTAATTTTAAATTTGTAAGTGGTTAGATCTAATCTTGTAACATAGTGGCAGCATGTGTGGCCCTAGATCTAGGCCCTAGGCTTAAAAATGATGAAAGAAATAGTAGGCCTGATGCCAACTGGCGAAAGAACAGTTCCAGGTGGACTCCTGTACCGCCTCAGATAAACAAGAGATTATCCCCCCCACCCCCACCTCCCTTTCCATCCTCTCTTTTCACCTCTGCTGTTTCTATTCACACAGGGGGTCTCAGTAGTGTAGTGGTTAAGACACTTGCCTCAGAAGACGAAAGGTCGTGGATTCGAGCCCAAGATTTTTTTCAGTTTTCTCTAGCCCTGGCTCGTGTGGGCTCACCTTGTCCTATATGAGATGGACGTTTAAAATGTAACCCACCTCTGATATAACCTTAAATGTGTTGAAAAGGGGTGTAAAACTCAAATCATTTGTTCAGAGACTTTCACTCACTCCTGTCTTGAGACAATTTTGCCAATTTATTCCAAGACAATCCATCTCTCTTCACATCCTTATCCAGGCTTTTCACCAGGAAATGTATGGCCTACCCATATCTCTTTTCCCTCGTGGATTCCATCTCAACATAAAGCAGCCTACACACCAGAAATGCCGACAGTTTTTGTCGACATGGCAGTTAAACTCGTCATGTAGACCGGAGCACGGTGTGTTATCCACACCAGCAAGTAGACCGCAAAACATTAGCTTGGCAATCAATGGGTTATATAATCCCCGAAACTTGCAATGCAAATGGACAAAACAAAAGTAGAAGTGTGCAGTACAAATCTTGTTATAAAAAAGAAAGGTACCTATATATAATTTCGTAAATAAGCATTAATTCGAGCAGTGCACGCGTAGAGTTTGTTAACTTTGACATGCTTGGTTTAAAAATTTAATTATTTTTATGATCAGGGTGATATTTGTGGTTTTAATGGGTTTTTAAAATTCTTCCTGATTAAAAAGGCTCAAAGGGAAGCCGCCTTCTTCCGGCAGGCTCAGAAAAATATTGACCCTTAACCCGATGACCTCGTATTAAGTCGTGTCTTCCATAGGCATTGGGAATGCTGACCTCGCAAAAATGCGAGCCTACCATTGAACTCATTGAGAAGGTGACTTACAAAAAGTACGACTGCTTAGAATTCCAGGAGTTACATCCCTTGATTCCATGGCTGTCAAGCTTGCTCAGTGTTTTTTTTTTTCAGATCGAAAAATGTCAATTTGATCACATTTTGGTGAAATTTGTTGACTTTTGTTCGCACTTTGTCTGCACAGTGCATTTCCTGATATGGAATCTGACTCAGATGTCGATGTTTATCGGCATGATGATGATTCAGGGGACGAATATTTCCTTGAATCTGATAGATCTAGATCTAGATCTAGCTCTGATAGTGAAGAAACGGACTCAGATCAAGCCAATGGTGATCGTGTTGATGATCGGGGGGATAGAACTAGATCAATAATATAAAACGAAGAAGTGGGCGTGGCTCAGATGATTCAGATTGGGTTTGGGAGGTGTTAGATGGGGATGAATCCATAAATCCTAGAGATTGGATCATGGACTTTGGTGCTAATTAAAAAGGTGTAAAGAATATTATCTTAGACTTTGACCAAGATCTAGATCTAGATCTAGATATTTTTCTTCTTACATTGTTACATTACAACTAAATAAGTGAAAAAAATAAAAGCAAAACCAGAGTACTTTTTTTAAAATTTCAAGTTTATTCATTCATCTATCATTTCTACCATATAAAACATTTGTCACCTTTATTGCAACAGGTATGACATTCAATTTCAGGCTATACTAAAATTTTGCATATTCATGAGATTTCCAAGATGGCCGCCACTGTCATGTGACCTAATTTGCATATTTAATTATTTGAATATGTAGCTTGTCCATCCATCTGGCATCCTAAAAGTTTCATTGATTTGTCTCTCCCAATTACAAAGTTATGATTTTTTAACTGAAACCACAAATTTCCTGAAATTTTCCCAAACTGGTTAGCACAGGGGATTACACAAGAGACATAGGGCTCAGCGGGTTAAGGGTTAAACACATACTTAAGCAATAGTTTAAAATAAGTTTAAATTGTTATTTTACATAGGCCCTACAATTAGTCTAATTGTAATCATTAAATTTGGTCTTACCTTGAAAATGTATCCTTGTTGATGGTAATACTGACAGTGTCAGTGACACCACTGTCAGCAATATAGTTATAAAGGGAAATTCTTCCTTGTATTTATTGATAAATGTCTGATCTCGTTCTTGTTTCACTTGTTTTAGATTTAGTCAATGCATTTTGAGGCCTTTCTTTTCCTTTGACTAGATATCTAGATCTATTGATTCTAATTCTAAGCTAGATATATAGATTCTTCTAGATCTAGATCTACTTGAGATCGATTGTCTTATCAAACTACCCTGCCTAAACTATTCCAAATTTAGATCTAATTAAGATCTAGTTTCAAAAAAGATAATCCATTCCAGATCTGTACGCGTATTCCAATCCTAAACTACTTACACTGTGAGCTAGAAAATTAAAATAATTGCACATGCTTACAAGACACTGAAAAGCCAAATCCGGCCTAAACTTTAAGCTGAGACTGTGACACAGTAACGGTTTAAAAACACTAGGATCTAATCTAATAGATAGGCCTGGAATCTATATCACTCTGTTGTTTCCAAGAAATGTAAATCAGACTAGATCTAGGTCTGCGAGTCTAGGTAAAACTACCTAAGACTTTAAATCTAATCTAGATCTAGATCTAAGATCTATATATCTAGATCTAGACTAGATCTAGTCAAGAAGGTCCGACGATTACGCTAATTTCAAGCACAGCTGTGGCTGTGTGGTTATGAACTGCAACAGGTTGCCAGACACTTTGATCGAAAATACAGTTCTATTTTAAATAATCTTACCATTGCTAATAATTGCTATTGCTAAGAAACATTACTTTCAATAACATCACTGTTTCTGCTGCTTTTTGGAAAACAACTTTATTTTCTTAGCTGGGGGCTCAGAGACACCCGTTAAAAAACTACATGCAGGGCTGCCAAGTATTTCAAGATAAAATTAGTAATGAAGGTATATAAACGGGTTCAAAATTAGTAATTTAAAGGAAAATTAGTAATCCACCGGAATACTATTTTATGGTCTATACGCAAAACATCAAACTTCGTACAAAATGCACACATACACCACCCAAACCCTCAGACTCCCTTCCAGCAGTATTAGGAAGGCCTATTTAACCCGGGCTGGATGGACGGGGGTCCAACAACCTCCAAGCCCTCTTCAAATCTCTTTTAAGTCTCTGCATTAGACTTTTATGTATTTATTTGTCAACACATGTCTCTCATCAGAGTAGGAAAATTACATTGCAGACGGTAGGGTGGGGGTCACGGGTGCCCCAATTAACAATGCGAACAGTATAGCATTCATACACCTACTCTCTGTGCCATGTGTGCTGATGCATCAGAACCAAGTGAAAACTGAACCCACAGCACTATGTTTTACTTGTCAGTCCTTTCATTTCCACTAAATCATATTACTTTCTCAATAGCCTACATGTATTCTACCAACCTCACTGATAGTAATAATCTAGTACTCTTAGCTATGAATAAAAGTGAGTGCTTTCTTAATGATGAACGAGCTACCTACTACACCATTTTCGAGTTAAAGCACCGATATGAATAAAAGTGAGTGCTTTCTTAATGATGAACGAGCTACCTACTACACCATTTTCGAGTTAAAGCACCGACATGACATTATAATATCATTTCATCTAGAATTGGACTCCCTCCAGTATTTTTGTAAGGTTTCTCCTCTGTTCTGCACACAGCTAGCACATGGGTTCAAATACAGGTCAGATCATCCAGGTTCAAGCACAGGTCAGATCATGGGGCCTTCAATGTATATTATTTAGAACAAGGCCATGACCCAATTTAATGTAAGTTAAACAACAAGCTTTGTTTTTAGTTAGTGAAAAGTGTGCACCTTTGATGACCTGAACTGTTGATCTCTAGAATCTAGATGTGGGCTACAAATAAACCACGAAGGCAAAAACTGAAAGGGCTTTCCCTGTGACATGCCTCCCTAATTGTGTCTGGCCATAGCCTATGTGTATAACTAGGCTACGGTCTGGCACAGCTACACCCCCCACCCCTGTTGTTACTTTCTGGCCTATAGCCTCCCGCTCCTCCAACCCCACTTTTTCAACCCTGCACTGGTCTACAACCTGCCCCATTCGACCCTTACCCCACCCTACCCCTCTCCACCCCTTTTGTGGAGCACTGTGATCTACAGCCTGTCCCATTCTCCTCCTTTACCCCCCACCCCCCTCCCACCAAGCCTCACCACCTCCACCCCATCCGCTCATTTTAATGAAAATGAAATTCACTTAGCCTACATGGCTTGACAACGATGGACGAAATTTACACCAACACGGGAATTTGTAATTTTAGTAATTACGATTGTAAAGGTGTAATCCAGCAAGGAAAATAGTAACATTTAATTATTTTTTGTAATACAATGTACACGTTGGCAGCTCTGCACATGGTTGCCGAACCGAAAGAGAGAGTTCGGGAAAAAGCAGAGGTAAGGCAAGTCTCTCGCGCGTAACTCATCGGGAAAGCCCGTTGCTGGCTGCAGTGAAAGATGACACGGGAAGCTGAAGCTCTGCTATCGTGTGTGCAGGCTATCGTGTGTCGGATCAGGCGGCAGGAGCATATTTTGCTTTAGTGTCAAGAGTCTGTGTAGACTGAGGTATGGAATCTCTACCACCGGTGATAATTTTTAGGGCACCAGCCGGACGAGTGGTACCGTAAACCGAGTTCGCCAGACACCATTTTTAGGGGCTATTGGCGAGTTGGTGAACGTTAAAGCTCAGGCCTGCTAATGAATTCTGTTGCCCAGTGGTATACTGCAATGCCACATCAGGCATGAAGTAAGCCAATGGGCCTGAAAAGTAAGGATCACAAGCAGCCTTGGCCCAGATCGCTTTGAATTTCGTTTTTAGTCGGGTTACTGAACTAGCCAAATGGGCAGATACGTACTTTGGGTGTGTAATACGGATGGATGTACTCAGAAGGCTAGATACATACTAAATACGTATTACGCGTACCGGTTGGCAGCTATGGAGATACAAAACTACCCAGATCACCTGTCCCTCTTTGTAATGTATCCAATTATCTATGGAGCTATAGGATGTTTAGAAATTATTCTTGGTAGAAAATCTTCGATTTTGCAAAGGCTTAATAAAAAGTGTGAATGAATTGGGTGTAGTGACAGTCTATGTATGTAAATGAAAAAAAGAGTTGTGGAAAACTGAATCATAACTAAGTAGTTATGTATGAATGAATCATGTGCATGCTTATACAAATATATTGAGAGTGTATGGGTAGTTTAACGGGGCAGGGTGTTTTACAGTTGCTTTACAGTTTTTCGTTAATGCTCATCATTTATTTTTTGTGTCGTTACACATATCTAATACAGAATCACTAATAATATGCAATGTAGCATGCAAGATAAATAATATATTTCTGACACAGTGGTCACTGTCTAATAACCCGCCATCTTTTAACCCGCTTACCCTTATACAGACTTGTAAATTTGCCGGCGTTTCCGGCAATTTCATCACGGCCGGCATTTTCCTGACATCGGTCGGCAGGAAAAAAATTTGTCGGCAAAATTCATAACGCGTTTAGATCTAATCCGTGCCGGAAACTGCGATTTCTCTTTTTAAAAATGCGAGTCCACTTGTTGACCGACGCTTTCCGGCCGCCATCTTGAATTTGAATTTCACATCGAACTTTCAGTTTGCAGTTTGCGGCTCTCGAAGACAACCCAGAGTCTAGATCTATCTCTAAGTCTAAGCAGCTTCGAATTTTGAATAAATATTTGCCATTTCGTTATTTCTAGCTAGATCTAGACTAGTTTGCTCAATTTAGGATGGCGCTTTTGAAATTTGCCACCAGAGAAACTGATTTAATTTCACTGGAAGTGAAAGTGAGAAATAAATTCTGATGGACATGGATGGATGAGAAGGATGGAAATGGAGATGTGCTTTCTTCATACACCATGAAGCTTGAGGAACCAGGTGTAGTTTATTGCAATACCTGCAAACATAGGGTCGACTATAGTGAAAGGGAAAGTCCGCTATTAAAAGACATGCTGATAGTGCTGCCCACAAGAAACGTAGAAATGCTGTGGCAAACAATTATTGTTTACCAGCAAAATGCCCCATTTACACCCTAGATTAAACAATTTTTCCGGGGGAGCATGCCCCCGGACCCCCCGAGGGGGGGGGGGGTGTCGTCCTCCGTTCGTTTTCAGGCAATATTTTTTAGCCTCATTTACAGGTCTGCTTATAACTTGCAACTTTGATGAAACCAATTTTTCCCAATATAAATCCCCCATTTTATGACCCGATTCATAGTTAGACTTCGTCTTATGACCGCTCATTTCAATAAAGTAGGAGCACGATCAATGAAAAGTATGCCCCGACAGACTATCTCACACCTTCGTAATGGGACCACGAGACAGAGCCATCTGTACACCAGCACCGACAAAAGGGTTGTAACCAGGAGGGAGCGGTCGCGAATTCTTGGCACAGGTAAGACACATGGCCTTTCAACGACGCAACGGAAATCCCGCTCGGCGATGGAAGCGGGCACTCATCAATGCGGTGCATTGTTTTGATGGGATATCATTGGTCCGGTTGTTTGTTTTTTTCCTGGACAATCACATGTTCTTGTAAAATCATCTCAATCCAATCCAATGTTACCGCGTGCGAGTTAATCACCAGATAGAGTGTTCATCTGTCAATTACTTCACATTTCTACAATGCAGTGAAAAGATTGCATCATGAACCTGCAAAAGATGATGAGACATGACTTGGACAACAAACAGAAATTTGCTATTCTTGACAAAATTCTTGCTCACGAATCCATCTTTCTCTAATGGCATTAAAAAAACTCCCTCACCATTTAAATCCTTTTAAATTTGCCTTATAACCCGCTCTGGCTAATAGCCCGTTTCCGCTGTCACCCAAGGGGCGGGTTATTAGGCGGCGACTACTGTAATAGGCCTACTAATTGTCATTATCTTATTTATACCCAACTTGCAAAGAAAATATTTGTTGGCAGTGGGTTTATCAGACCCAGAGTAAATTATTTGATAATGAATTAACTTTGCTTTCAATTTGTGCATGTACTTAATTTAAACAGTCAAATCGTAATCACTATTAATGGAATGTATCAAAACAAAGGATTTTTGCATTCTAATTTTAATTCAAGATTATGAAGTCCTCGAAGTACTATATTTTAGCAGAACATTGATAGTATTCTAATATCCTTCAATTTCAGCCCAAAGCAAGCCATGGGCAAAACTTGCACATACGTTTGCTCTTAGCAGTCTTGACAAGGATGGATTGGTTGAGAAATATGGAGATTACAGAAAACTCAGCCAGGTATGATTTCTGTTATTTCTGTAGCTCATATCCATAAAAGAAAAGGAACACGAGGAATTCACATTAGCTTCATGTTCAGTGTACTGCGCACGTCATCTTCATCCATTTATTTTGTTTTTGGCTGTTGTCCCTGATAATAACTGAAGTTGTCCTTTTGAGCCAATCGACTAATATGGCTGAAGTTTATCCCAGTTTCAGTAGCATGAAACAGGATGACAGATTTTATCCATCACTTTCCGAATAGGATGCTAGTCTAGTAGAATACTTTCCAAAACAAAGCCCTACTCATTTTCATTTGAGTTGAGTGAAACAACAAGGATACATTTTCAATTTCTTGCTTAAAGGAAAAACACATGTGTCGCCATTGGGATTTGAACCCTCGGTCCATAGTCCCAACACTACTATTACACCACTTTTCCCCCTTCTGATTATAAGGATACTTCTTAACTCTTTAGGGGTCTCTTTCTCACTTGCTTTGGAGATCTCTGTTTTAACCTACCAGATGACATTCAGACTGTTAGTCTCAGCTTTTGCATTCCCAAAGGTCAGCATTTAAAACACACTAGGTAGTAAGTAAGTAATCTTTTCGAGCCAGTTGGCTCTTGGGGCCGGAGCCTATCCCGGTTTGAGTAGCATGAAACAGACAGTGACAGATTTTATCCATCACTTTCTGAATTAGAATACTTGTCTTGCACAGAATACTTTCCCAGCTGAACCCATTATCACTTGGGTTGAGTGAAGTATCAGGGACAAATTTTCTTGCTTAAGGGAAAAAAAACCACATACTGCCAGTAGGGTTTGAACCCAGTACTTTTTGGTCCATGGTCCAACGCTCCACTGCTACACCACTGCGCCCCTACGCTAGGTATGAGGCCTCACTATTTTATGCTGTTACAGATAGGACTGGGCTACACGGTACGAGCAGCAAGGAATGTCCTAGACCTGATCTGATACACTGTTGGAAACAAAAACCCTTTAGCGGAAAATACTAAGCCAGCCTAAAACCACACACATGACACAGGGTTAATGAGAAGTCATGTGTGGTTGAAATGCTGAAACCTTAATAAATGTAGTCAATTTTCAAACCAGGGCTTAGGTCATCTACATAAAAAGCATCATAATATAGCTGTCGAAGGAGCCGTAAAACAATTGACTAACATCATAATTATTTTATTATGTAGCGATGTGTGAGCGAAAACATTTGGGTGGCTAGAATAGTCTCCCACGCTACAGCACATGGCCCATTTACCAATGTTAGGTCTTTCATCAGTGACATCAGGCACCCATGGCCAAAGAACGTGTATTAGTGAGAGCATGGGAATAACCCAATTGATTGGCGTGTGTGTGTTCATCATATTGTTACTATGATTAGTCCAATAAGGCTTGATATAGTTATCGTACACCCGGTTCTAAGCAAATGCCTTGTCATTTGCATTGCGAACTGCCAAGAATGCTTTTACATGTACTTACTTCTCTAAAACCAGCAAGCAAAGTTTCATGAGGAAAGATCAGTTGTCAGCCTAGCTTCCCTCTCCCCCGACCCACCCAC
>JAUEKS010384840.1:0-10961 GCA_031762815.1 Tylodina fungina | reverse complement strand
TACATTTATTCTTTCCTAGCACAATAAGACTTAGGAATGTTTTACCATCAGATGATGAAATATGTGATAGTACAGAGGCATTCAAAAAGAATATACAAAATATTAACGTAAGATCTTCATAAATCATTTTTGTTTCATGCGCGTCGACAGTAATACTCAGTGAAACTGAATCAGTCGGCTCTTATGAAGACGAGGAAGAAGAAAAAGCCTTGCTTTTAATACACCATGATTACTACAACATGCACTTTGAGTTTTTGTCTCAAGTTGAAAATGTTAGGCGAAAAAAGATGACATTGACAATGTTGTTCACGATCACATTGATTTTTAGCTATGATTATACAATTCAAATTTGGGACTTAGCAGTTTTTGAAAGTGGTTCTTTGACTCAGCACGTTTTGAATGTCATCAAATATATGTAGCAGTATGCTAATTTCTTTCCATTTTTCAGCGCTTATTTACCAAAAATCAGCTGACCCCCCCCCCTCCCCGGTGTTTTAGTTTGTTCACTCTATAGAGGGCCTTTGCTGGGGTTTAGCTAGTGGTCCATGTTTCTAGCCTTATAACAGGTGGACTTTTACACCACGACTCCTTGCCGAGAGATCGTGGTTTTGAATCCTGTCAGAGCTATTTGAAGTCACCACAAACAACATATATTCCTTTTTTCATAGACTGATTAAAGAATAACATAAACAATTTGAATTTACAACATAAAATAAGAAAAAAGTATTGGGTTAAAATGGTTTCGAAAGAGAATGAATGTCTGAATAAGCATCTTGGGTTTAGACTCTGTAAGTGGTGGTGGGGCGGTGGTGGTCGTGGTGGTGGTAAGCTTTTTAATACCTTGATTTGGCTGCCACTCCGTGCTTGAATCAGTTCGATGATTTCTAGGCTAGGCCTACCGGTGTCGAATCACTGAGATGATCAGTGTGTAATCCGATATTCAAGGAAATAGGAAGGTAAAAAAGTAAGACTACCTTTGTAAGATTTGACGACGCCGCGTGGCTGCAAGAGGTTATGACCGAAAGGGCATTACCTCTGACGATGGCGAGCGAGATTCTCTCAAGAAGCCAAACCCGCTCGCGCTTATCATTTTTGGCAATCGCCACTCTGTCGCCGAGTGAACTCATCTATTAATCTCGACATGATCATTATCAATATAAAATTCTAGGATTCTTCAACATTGTGCGAGAAATGATTGTTTAGCTTTCAAATCTGGTCCAGATATTCACATACCATTCACCCAGGATCATTCACTGCATTTGAGAGTATTGAAGTTTAATGTTCAATTGTGCAGCAATAAAACTTTAGTTACATGACTTGATCACAAAATCCAGTTACAATAATAATCATAATAATAATATCACTACTACTGCTACTACTACTAACAATAATAATAATAATAAAATATATTAATAGAGCACCCAATTTCTATAATGTCAGCCCTTGGTACTTTACATAAGAGCTTATCAACATACATGCTCTCATTCACAACCAAGAAATCAATGAGCGTATTTAATGCAACAATATAAAAATGTTCCAATACTTAAACCACAGAGAATCATTATTCCATCTCTCACCATAATCATCCGTAGTAGTAGCTCTCAATATAAGCATGTGCATATGTCTAACGCTTTTACAACACATATACACTCATATACAAACACACACATAATTATCATCACTTCAACAAAATTCAGGAAATATGTAAGCTTATGGGTAATTACAAATACTTAGGAAACATGTTTGTTCTTAGCTTTCCTTTGAAGGTCACTCAACTGTCCATTGGTTGGAGTTCATCAGGATGAACCTGAAAAACCTGCTCTCCATTATTTTTAAAGTTGTATTCACAGCGTTGTGAATCGGGTTGAAGCAATACAACCTCAGTCTTCATGATGGAGAGTGTTAGAGACAAGAAGGTGAGTGATGCCAAATGGAAAATAACCTTTCACACCCCGAAAGCAAAACAGTACCAATTTGTACTCAATTCTAGCTTGTACAGTAAGATAATGAGTTCCTTCAACGGGAAAGTGGGTTTTGTATATTATGGTGAACATTATCAAATAACATCCCTACCAGGGAATGATCAAGCTCATTCAACAACTTATTAGAACAGCTACATGAAAAACGCTTTCAGAGCTATATGTCAGTGATAACACTACTTCATCTCTCAATTTCAACTTGTTTCCAATTTTTTTTAAAAATAAGAATCTTCGCAAAAATTGACTCTTCCAAGAGATATCGTCAGCTCGTCTCTTGTTGATTTCTTGTTTCATTTAAAAATCATTAACTACTAATATCATGTCAGGTAAATTTAAACGCACCCCTGTCAACCACTAAAAAGAGAAACTAATTTTTAAAAGTTTTAAAGAACTACCTGTCTACAATCTGCTTTTAAACTAAGGATCAAGAAAGAAATGTACTCCATTAGATTGGTGAACATGTTAACAAAACATTTCCTGAAGAAGGAATTCCAGTCTGTGCAGAAAATATGAAAGTAAGCAATGCCTCATCAGCAAAGAATAGGGAGACCGCACATGCTGACTAGCCTACAGGGATAAGCCTGAATCATACATTTTTAACCTTTACCGTACGTCGTGACCCACAAAAGGAACAGTGTCTTAGAAATTGGCTTCTATTCTGATACTGTTAGCTTCCCGTCAGTAAAGATGCCTCAGGTATTCACTTTTGGATGTAGCCAAAGATGCATTAAGAATTTTGGTCGGAATTTTTTATAAAATGGCTCTTTTTTTACCCTACCCCTATTCCTACGTCATGACCCAAAAATGGAAAAATGGAAAATCGACCGAAACCCAAAGTGTTTGCCATAATAATAATCATATTGTGTTTGCATGTAACAGCAAACGCATGTATGCTTGATTTTTGGAATCAAACCGATTCGGAATAGATGTTATTTATCACGTAAATGCGAATTTTCAATGGCTACTATCTGATGTTTTCTTGAATCACGCTCTGATGACTGACTTAGATTCCACACTGTAGGCCTACACACCTTCCACTGTTGAATCATAATGGTAACACTGTTGATTGTTTTTCAGTTCTAAAGTGTATTCCCTTCAGGTTTGTGGTAAAAATGAAATGGCTGAGGCTAGAAATGTTTTCAAAGAAATTTCACATGAGATAGATCTAAATCTAGAAAATGTAGTGAGGACAAAACCGATTCTAGATCTAGCCTACTATTCCAAAAATGGGTCACGACGTACGAACTGCATTGTAAATATCGACGTAAGGTAAAGGTTAATGCAAATCTGTGTACATCTTAAGTAAGTTCTACTATTGTATTGTTTAGATCTGATGACTTTAAAAGTCTCACTGATGCACTCTTTGCCCCTCAAACTCTATACACCATATCCAAGGTTCAAGTTAAAGAAGAATGTTTTCCCTGTCCTTACATCATGTGTTGTTCACAAAAGAAATAAGTCCAGCACTCATTAAATCCCATCGCCCATTCAACACTGAGTGGGTGGTAAATTGGGATTCACCTGAGTGACAGTGTCTATGGGTTTGCGAGTGACAATATTGGTTGTGATATAGTTGGAAAAAATGAAATCATACAGTGACAATACAATAGGTAGTATCACAAGATTTCAAATCCAAAGAAATAGTCTAACACGAAACACATTTTACTATGAATTCCTTAGTAAGGCAGTAGTAGAACATTCTAATGTATGGTCTGTCTTGAAAGGTAACAAGATTAGATTGATCCCCACAATATATGCAAATACATTAGTATCCTAAGAAAAAGAATTTTCCTCTCATCAATACGTTGTTTGTCTTCCATTTGCTGATAATAACATAGCTTTTTGTATTAACAAACATGTTCGCTGTTTGTGCAAATTACTGGCGTTTTCAACAAAAACACAATAGCGTTGTACATTGCAATTTAAGACTTCAAATTCATATAAATGTTAAGTGTGAGATCTATGTGATTTGAGAAAGCGCAATTTTTGTCAGGCTCAGGGGGAATGAACATAATTTCTAAGATCTCCTTTCAGTTAACTCATTCTCATGGAACTTGTTTGTTTGATTGTTTGAGTTAGAGTTTTATGTCACTTGAAACACAAATAGGTTATTTAAGTGACAGAATGTGTCTTCAACTCTCAAAGCACACTGAAAACACAATCAATAGAATTGAGTCCGTGGTGTGGGTTGGAGACTCCTAATGAATTGTGTTGCCCTGTGGTATACCGCAATGCCACTGTATCAGACATGAAGTAAGCCACAGGGCGTATGGAACTTGCTGAGCTTCGTCCGAAACAGAAAGCTGCATTTATAACGGGTAGATGTACCCTAAACAAGGGGCTAAGAGGGGCTGAAGATGAATTAGCACTCTTGAGGTTACACTTTTTGTACAACACTTTTGGCCAGTGCTGAGATAAACTCAATAGGCTACTGAACATCACTTACTGCTCCCATGTGTGACGCAATTGCATATGTAACAGCACTATGTTTTGGGGTACAGAAGAGACCCAAGCCTCCTGACTTAATGTGACAGAGCTAAAAGTGACTGAAGACGGTCTATTTGAAGCCAACCAATCACTACACTGTCAAAGATGATCACTGCCTGCGGAAGTTGCAGTGATGAATAATTTTTTATGCAAAGAAATCAGGGTTTTTAGAAATGAACGAGAGTGAAGTGGGGTATGGTTTTTGGGTACTCAAGATTTACTGAGAGAGCAGAAGAATAGAATTACCAGTAGGAGCTCAAGTGAGAGAGGAATCTTTTACAGCTAAAAATTAAACACTACCGACGTAATTTCAGGAATGTTCAGTTTCACACCATTCTCAATGAAACAGTTACATTCTCTGCCTCGGCATGGCTTACTCCTCACTTTGTCTCATTCCAATGTACAGGTACTCTTTTTTTTGTTCATGATCATACTTTAATCAAGTAGCCTACACTTTATTGGCTTGATTTTACTATAAACATTCTCAAAGCTACTTCACATTCATTATCAAATATATTTGTCAACATACAGAACAGAACAAAAGAACTATGAACAAACCAACCAACTATGATTTCTGTCGAGTGTTGAAATATTTATCATGAATTATGTGTCCTATATATATATTTTAAAAAACACCTTGAGACCAAACTAACTTAACTGCAAGGATAAAGCAAAGAAAAGGAAACCAACTTTTACCATTTACAGACAGGAGGTGCTGAGTATACAAGTATATTAAATGCTGGACTTTGCACACCCAATGTTTGGTCAAAAGGATTAAAAGAATTGTAACAACTCATATAATGTAAAACTGTACATTACTTACAACTTTCGATAAAATATAAAGCACGCAAGATGAAAGGCAGAGCCTCTTTTTCATTCTCTATCAATTATAGAGAATAAAGTGTTAATTAAGATTTCATTATTTTTAGCAGCCATTTTTCATTGATCCTCACTGCATTATTTTCTTATTGTAAACTTGGAGAACATTTAAAAAATCATAAACCATTCACTCTCAACTGAATAGCAGAATCAATTCCAACTCTCATACTTAGTTTTTCTTTGCCGCTTTAGCCGGTGGGGGAGCTACAGCCGAGAAAAAAGCACCATATCCATTTTGTCGCAAAAGCTCCTCATAAGCTGCCAATTGAGAAGGTGATGCTCCGTAGCCACCAGCCAGCATCTGAAGCTGTGGACTCAAAGCTGCAGCAGCTGGAGGAGCTCCTGCTGGCATAAAGGGACTCATGAATGCTGGGTGGAGATGGGAGCTCAATCCCATGGCAGAGGCAGTCGTTGGAGGCTCTGGCATGGCTGGCACACCAGACACTTGATCCAAAGCTTTTGTGGACTGGAAGAATAAATTAGAAATGCTGAATGCAGACAGTTGATCCACTCATAGTATTAGTGTTTATTATACGATGAAATGAGATAAAAAGAATTTGATATGAGGGTGGTCAAAATTTTCCAATTTTGGGTTTAGTTCATCGTTTTATTTGACATCGATGCAATTAAATTACACCAAAAAATATAGATATGTCCAAGATATGAGATCTGCCCAATGAATTTGAAAAAAAATGTCATGAGTAAAAAACATTCTTGTAAATTTGCTTTGGAAGGAACCGTCACAAATATTAATTTAACCCAATCTTTACTACGTGGGGGGCGCTGTGGCTGAGTGGATAGGGCTCTGGACTGTGGACTGAGAGGTTCCGGGTTCGACGCTCACCAGCGGCACATGTGTTTTTTTCCTTAAAAAAGCAAGAAAATTTGCCCCTATTGCTTAACTCAACCCAGGTGACAATGGGTACAGCGTTCGCTGGAAAAGTATTCTGCGATAGACTAGTATCCTATCCAGAAAGTGATGGATAAAATCTGTCACTGTCCGCTTCATACTACAGAAACCGGGATAAGCTCCGGCCCTATGAGCCGATTGGCTGGGAAGGACTACTTACTAAGGGCCCATCACATATTCTTGTCCCATTTTACTAAGGGCTAAAAGAGAACCATAACCCAGTTTGCTAAGCAATGGGAGATCACTCTAAATCATGCGAAACATGATTTTTTAAATGTAAATTTGTCCAAATGATGTATCGTCATTCTGATTTCACTATTTGATAACAAAATGAATACAATTAATTAATTTCAGAAAATGAATACTTTGATGTGGTTTTCTATGGAAAATGCATTGAAAAAAAAAATGGAATAAAAATGTCAGTGTTAGCACCAATTATTGTCAGCGTCATCCCTAACAGTACTCATACTAGGCCTAGATTTAGATCTATCAGAATCACTGTCTGAATCGGACCCAGAATCACCATCTAGATCCACATCAATGTCAGATTCATCTTCAGTAGCCAGATCTGGGCTTGGAATGATGGATTCTAAAAAAGTAAGTGCCATTTTGAGATTTGAAATGCAAGGAAGAGTCATCAAAACATTGACAGATTTCACCAGACTGTTGTAACAAAATGAATTACGCTAAAAAGTTTCGGTTTCGTGTTTTAGTTTGAATAGCTTCCTCCCTAGCAGTTCAAAAAACGTCACGGAACATGGATCACTGAAGTTTTGTTGCAATGCAACAATGAAAACAACAAGTGTGTTAGAAACGCATTGAGTCGCCCTAGTCTGTACTACGTCGGAAATCGGGGGAGATGCATGGTGTCGCACTCGCAGGACCCAGTATGAGAATTTCGCAGACGCATAGGGTCGCAATAGCAAGGATTGGGTTAAATTCACTAAGAAAGCCACCCACTACACAGCACCCCCAACATGTAACTTGTTAGTAAAATGTTATATACATACACAGCTGATAATGGGAATGCAAAATATGTCGTGCAATTTAATTGACTGGTTGGTTAAATCTTGTCATTGAGATATTTGTTGAACTTATCTTCAGAAGCCTTTCCAGAAACCTTTATCTAAATCAAGAACATTTCAAGATTCAGCGCAGTTTTCAAGGATAATTTAAACGTGTATACAGCAAGTAATGGATAAAAATAAATAAATTTTACAAAATTGAAACTTCATATATTAAACAATTTATCCCAGTAGGAGGTAAAGACTTGGGTGCACATACCCTAGGCATGGCAGTGAACTGAGCGCCAAACAGGGCAGAGGTCAGTCGGCCATCTTTACTGGATGAAGCAACAGGACTGGCTTGAGGCGAGGGCATCAGTGTTTTATTAGGATGTTGGGCTATCTGCAACATGCCATTGTTAGTGCTAGCAGGCTTCAGCTGTTCCATCATCTTACTATTGCTGGAGTAGAGAGCACTGCTGCACTGTTGCTGCTGCTGCTGTTGCCCCTGCTGCATCAAAGACTGCTGAAGCTCTAAAGCAGTCCGACTTTGACCAGATGAGATAGACCCAGAAGGTGAAAAGAGCTGTGAGTTTTTTCGGCTGTGTGAAGAGTTCTTTGATTTTGGATTTGAATGTTTTGTATTGTTACTAACTGTATCTTGGGACTGGGACTGGCTATGTTTTGGTGGTTGAGAAGCTGAAGAATTTTGTCCTGCAGCGTACGATTGAGGTGTCTGTCTGAAAATGTTATGTGGACTATCAAATCGTTGTCTAACTCCAGGGGTCTTGGCTTGGGCCACATTGCTGCGAGGAAGACCTGTGGGGAAAAAAAGGATAGCACATACAAATATGGTAATACAGACCTGCCAACTTTCTCAAAATGAAAATAGGGACAGCTCCCAAAATCATGAAATTTAAGAGCACAACTGGCCAACCATTGAAGCAGATGAGATATTGACGCATAAAGTCTCAAAACATTGCACCGATGTATGTGTATGTTATTAAACTCGTATGATAGCTCTAAAGGATACAAAACTAAAATACTGCACCCATGTGCGAGTCTGTTATTAAATGCTTTGGACAGCTTTAAAGAATACAAAACTAAAACACACTGCACTTATCTTAATGTTATGGTTTTACAGTGAACATGTGGATGTTCCATACAAACTGTCTATTTACACAAGTGGTATAGCTGGATCTAAAGACACTGACAGGATGCAATATGCTCCCTTGTTGCTTCCTTGCATCTCTTCAACAAATCCTCTTCGAGTGTGAAGTTCCCAGCTGGGTAATTCACCTTAAAAACCACTTAGGATTCAAGGGTCAGGGTAGACATAGAGGCCCTCGGTTCTGTTTGGATTTTCCTAACCATGCTTTGTTTTGATGCATTTATTCAGATTGTCCCTACCACCAATAAAAATACACCAATCTGCTCCACAGTGTTCACAAAAACAGAAGTTGTCTCCTCTCTCAGAGTTTCATAAATAGAAATTCTGAATACTCTGGCTGATAACGGCACACTCAGGGGTTTTTTGGTGATGGAGTGGCTCATTAGTACAAGTGACTGTCTGATTAGGTCTAGATTTAGAAGTAGAAGAGCTAGAAATATCCTACGTTATGATATTACAAAAAATTTATCAGTGAAGAGTTCACTGAATTGAATTAAAAGTTGAGATAGCTCTGAAATCTGATATTGTTTCATGAAACAATCAAATCTAGAATCTAAGTGAAACGGACGTCTGCTAACCGATGATCAAATGATAACTAAGCTGTGGCCTAGATTCTAGTTCTGATTGTCTCATTCTCTGGGTGTCTATCACCCTACGCCACATTAGGCCCAGTTTAAATTCGTTACTCAATCTCACTCAACATCCTTCCCCCACATCCTCTTTTTGTCTATATCTACTACATCCCCATCCACCGCCTCACAGTATCGCAGTACACTGAACCTACAGAAAGCTGCATGCACCCACACTCCAGCGGGGCAAATCTAGATCTAGACTATGATGACGTCGCTGCTCGAAAATGAGGTCATTGCTCACCAGACGCTCGAAGTTCGAAAGACTTGGAATCGCGCTGCTCAGTAAGCACAAAAGATCAGCTACCATTCCAAAACTTCTGGTATAACCACTTCCGTTTAAGGAACCATCAACCAGTGCAGTAGCATTCAAGCACCAAAAAATTCTATCGACAACACTTTAAAAAAATGTCAACAAAATCGTGACTGGCCCGATAGAATAGGAGGGGTTAGCAGGTTTGGTAATAGTAGGCATTCTACTGCTAATACACTAGGTACTTTTGATAAACATACATATATATGTACTTAACTCTTTATGTACGTAATTTTTTTCAGTTTTTACACAATTCATATTTTGACTCATTTTGTGAATCGGTCATGGCGTTTTCTTTTGTGTATGTGAATGTGACAAAACAATTATATACAAAGTGTTATATGAAAGCTAATAAAATGTACATTCCTATGCTATATGACATTTATTGATTATTACTCTGTGTAAAAAGTCAAAAAGCGATCTTCGTGGTCTGTATTGACGATGACGATCAGAAGATCTGCTAGCTTCTGATGTCAAAGGAGTTGTCGTGCTTTCACAGTCACCAGCAGTCTACAACCTACCTAATATATTGTGTTTCTGCCAAAATGGACTCTCGACTAAATGTTTTTGGTGTTTTTTTTGGCTCTAGCATTGACAACGAGAGCTTTATTAGAGATTTTTCCACAGGACGTATGGGTACGTCCTACATGGCATTTTGGAACCTAGATCTATGAGATTTCCAGAACGTACACATGTACGTCCATACAAGAAAATTTGACACTTTTTTGGTCGTACATGTACGTCATATAGGTATCGAAGGGGTTAATGTAACTACAATATAAACAATTTTATTTAGATTTCTTCAACCGCCCTTGATAACTTCTATAGAAATTCAAAATCCCATGCGAACACACTTCTCCCCCCCACCCCTCATTTATAAAGTTTTTAAATGATGTTGCATAATAGACAATAATATTTCTGTCCAATATAATTTCTGCATACGACTATATTTCATAATTATGTCTTGGCAGGAAACAGATGTTTAGAATTCAATTTAAATTTAAGAGGTTGAAATATAACATAGGTAAAACATTTTTGATACCTATTTTGTCATAATGCACAATAATTATAAAATGAAAATGAATTTTACTAGAAATACCATCATCATCAACATTATCATCATCATCATCATCATCACCATTATCATCATCATCATCATCATCATCATCATCATCATCAATTTTATGGCTGTTTACCCTGATTTCTAAAACTTAACCCATTATGCTACTTCTCCCTACAAAGTGCATCTACCACACTCAAATCCCTTTACTTATACCCATTTCTCACAATTTAATTTAGGTCTCCTCCTGATTCTTCTCAATAATTTCCGATTTCAAATATTTAAAAAAATTCAATTTTCAGTATCTTTAAGTAAATTTAGGAGTCCCAACCATTTTAACCTACATTGACAATGATGATGATGATGATGATGATGATGATGATGATGATGATGATGATGACACTTGTCTCTGAACTCCCCTCCCTTACCATGTGTCTTGCGCTCAGAAATGCCATCCTAATCACCAAGCCCTTCTCATCGCATTTAATAAAATCCTTTTGCTTCTCACACATAGTTCATAAACTTTCCC
>JAUEKS010384729.1:0-10962 GCA_031762815.1 Tylodina fungina | reverse complement strand
CTCGTGTGGAGTCGCCTTGTCCTATCGGAGATGGACGTTTAAAACGTAGGTCCCACCTTTGATATAACCTTAAATGTATTGAAAAGAAAAGGGATGTAAAACTCAAGTCATTCATTCGTTCATTCAGACTCTTATGTAAGGCTTTGCTCTATCACCTGAAAAGTAGAATATTGGATCCATCTGATAGGCAATTCAGCTTGTTATGAAAGCAGCATGAATAGCTGCATACAAAATGGTATTAAATGTTGCCACCATCCACCCCCACAAATTGAGATTCTTTGCTTTTTTAGAAGAGGAGGATCAAGGACATGAATAGTATAGATTATTATAATTTTTATTTCTTAAGTGAGTTGATCTTATATGGTACTGCTTTTTGTACTTACGGTAGATTGCTTTGTCGATTATTAAAATTTGTTTTCTCTTCATTTTCTTTCAGAAAATTCGTACCATTGAACTAGATGGTAAAACGATAAAACTTCAGATAGTAAGTACCCTTTTTTACATTAAATTTTGTTTAGTATAACCTGTCTTAGGGAAACCAAATTTTAAGATTATGCAAATGTAAAGATTCTTATACATGTGACTTTTTCAATGATATTTCTTCTAATTAACGCTATTTCGCTCTTCTTTTTTTATTCAAATATATGTGGAATTGTCTGTTTGTTTGAATTAATTAGTGGGATATGTATTCTGAAATAATGAAGGAACTTCAACTTGTTGGGAAAATTTGTGCTGTAAAAATTGATGAATGATATGAGGATAATTTCTCCATTGTCTTTACAGTGGGACACTGCTGGTCAGGAAAGGTTCAGAACTATCACATCCAGCTATTATAGAGGTGCTCACGGCATTATTGTTGTCTATGATGTCACAGATCAGGTAAAGGTGGCAGATTTATTCTTAACCATAGCTATGACATGCATGCAATAGGGGCCCCGGACAATTTGCAAATTTTTCGGGTCTATGGAATTGACCGATATTTAATGCCTTAAGTAATAGATTATGAAAAGCTGGTTATCGCAAACTTTTTATTGTTACTGGAATTTGAGCATAGTGCTTTCTAAGTTATATGACTTGCAGTATGAAGTTGGCAGAATAAATTGAGCTTGTGTCAGTCTTCGAGAAAATGATAGAGTTTATGTAGCATTGATACACGGAAACACCTCCAATATCCATTTTGATTTGAAATGCCTAATTATCTTTATGTATTTATATATATATATATGTATATGTGTGTGTGTGTGTGTGCATGCACATGTTTGTGGTTCCCCAAGAATATTATGTCTAGGTCCAAAATGTTTTTTTTGTACCATATGCTCATTAACTGGAAAAAAATCCACCCTGTCATTCCAGCAGATTCCATTGTCACTTATGGGTTATCTTACAGTTTGTTGCATTAGGTTTCTGAAATTTAACTGAAATCTATTGTCACTGATTCCCTCCATGGTTGACTATTACCCGGTAAAGATTTTTGTTTTTAGATTGAGAACGTTTGAGATCATTGTTGACCCATCTGTGCCGATGCAGCAACTGATTCTAAACTATGTAAGGCTACTTTTTATACATTTAGTTCCTGTTGATTATGTCTAATCTTCCTCTCCCTCCGTAAATCTTGAAAGATCTTCCGTACCCAAACCTCTAACCCAATACACTCCTGTAAACATGATTATTCACCACTGCATTTTTGCCCACCACGATTGTTTGTTCACCTGTCTATTCATTGATTGGCTTCAGGTGGACTTTGTTTTTAGCCACTCCCAGTTCTGTGCATAGCAAGTCTAAGGCTTGAATCTCTTGCTTTACACGAAAACATAGAGGTCGTGTTACATATTTACACATGTAAGCGATGATTGGTAGCTGTAGAATTTTACTTGACACCGGCCAAAGGTGTGCAATATAATGTAACCTCTCTAAGGCTGGCTTGTCTTTAGCCCTTCCCAGTGTTGTCATTGGCCCACAGACCCACTCCTAGACAGAAGTCCATTCTATCCACTGTAGCTATTCTATCCACTGTAGAAATATACTCACTATTTGGGCACGTTCATTGCAGATGGGTGAAATGGAATGGGTTTGCATGGGCAAAGAATATTACTCGTTGGGGTACTTACTTAGGAGAGCGAATTGATCTTTCTAATTTTCCCTTTGCCTGTCCTTTTGCCTCACTGTTTTCTTTAACTTCCATGTAATGTTGTGACTCCAGATATTTAGGGGTGTGGTCTGATGGTCTTGCATGCGTTCCTAAATGACGAGTCAAAGAGCCACCCCTGGTCAACTCTGTCTTCAGATGCGACTTAGAAATGTGCGGGTTTCTTTTTTTGTTGTGAGAGACAAGGATGGCTAAAACGTGATGTTGATCCGGATTGTTTTTGTTTTGTTTCAGGAGTCGTTCAACAACGTGAAGCAGTGGCTTCAAGAGATTGACCGATATGCTAGTGAAAATGTGAACAAGTTATTGGTGGGCAATAAAAGTGACTTGACAACAAAGAAAGTTGTTGACTTTACCACAGCAAAGGTGGGAACAGTTGTTGGTTAACTACTGAATGTTGAAAAAGAAATACTTTTTTCAAGTTGTAGCTTTGCTAGTTCTATCTTAGAATCTGTTACATTTATGGTACAGTAATATTTTTTTGCATCTACATGCAAGGAATTGAACATGGCATTCATTATACTGTGGACTTCATTTAACACAAACCAGTTAATGCAAAATATCGTTTAGCACAAATAAAATAGAAATCCCTGTTTTTTTTTTTTTTACTATATAAGTCATATATTTGTAGATCACTTAACACGAACCGCGACACCTGATAAGATGAAGAAACCCTAGACTGTAAAGTCAGTTTTTCTGCTGTAAATTTGGAATCAAATCCAAGGCCACTCTGCCCCGTTCTGTTATCTCCTGCCTCGAAGGCCATTGGGTAGGTCTACCTCTCACGTACATTATCGATCTGTGCTGCAGTTTTTAATAGTGCCAGCATTGTTATCATAAGTCGCACCGGAGAACAGCCTATGCGAAAAATAGCAAAGGTAGGCATTGTACTAGACAAAAGGGATGCCATCATCACTGCTGGGCTTCGCCACCTCGTGAGTCCACTAGCCTAGCCCTTTCCCACTTTAAATACGCCGTTATTGACCAAAATAAAAGTGTACACTGTGCTATAACTATACCAGGTAGATATCCACCCCAATTTAGGGTCTGGTCTGCGGACGAATCACACAGCTGGGAGGAGTTGAAGATGAGCTAATGCTCCCAGGGTTCCCATCATCTTTAATCTAGTTTCTCTCAGAATCTTATGTGATTGCTGAAAACAAAACGTGTCCCGGCGCCGATATGACCTATAGCTGTCGAAGGAGCCATAACTAACGTACTAATGTAATGGTGGAAATTTTCTCTCAGAACAAGTAAAAATATATTTTACCCCTGTACTCTTCATGTTTCCAAGGCTGTTTCAAAAATCAACCTTGAAAAATTTTTTGTTTAAAATGTAATATTTATTGTTTTGTTTAATCTAAAATGGCAAAGAGAGTTATACATTAGGTAAAATAGTATCGGAGAAAGCATTGTGGATGCACAGTCAGTAAAGATCAAGATAGTTTAGAAGCCCTTGGACAGCACAGGTGGACTAAATCAGATGTCCAAATAGTAAAACGAATGAGAAGACATTATGAAATAATATATATGGGTGACTATTGCATAATGGAATCATTGGCAGATTTGGAAAAGATATTATATACAGGGATGAAACTGTTCCGGTTTTAACCGGATTTCCGGTTGTTGTTGTTTATTTATTTATTTTATTTTGTCCGTGATCTCAGTTTTTTCCCCCTTTTTTTGTTTTATTCCGCCAACGGAACTTTAGCTCCGGTGTTGAAAAAAACGGAGCACCGGTTTGTCAGACATTATTTCCGTCGGGTCAGAATCGATACCGTAATATTTTCGAAATCGAGGAGACTATACGGCCTCGCTTAACTATTGTAACTATATATATCGCATGTCTTTGAACCAGAGAATGTTTGAACGAAGCTTATATGATGCGATTACGGTTATAGGCCTACTACACTTTCACAAGTCTTCTGATTGGTATGATGATATAACATTTCTTTATTCATTATTATGTAGCTTAGTATGTCCTCATTTGACTTTGTTGATAATTTCATAGCCCTGATTTGTAATTAAGAGAAATTCATTTGTGGATTAATATTATTATAAGATTATAAATCTCTATTCTATTGCGGTAACAAACTATAAATTTTATATTATATTGTACCACTTCCTGGAATAGGAATAAACAATTGCAGCTGATTAATAGTAAATTCAGTAAATTTATGCTTCATGTTTAAAGAAAAATTATGGATAAAGAGGTGCTTAAAATGGCGTCTTTGACCCTGAAAATTCGTGAAAATTTCGCTTCTGCCGGGGGGCCTCGGCGGTCCCCTGGACCCCCGACCTGATTTTCAGGGAGTTTTTTTGGATGCTGGTTTCATCCCTGTTTATATAAGCCTTTCTATAAAAGAAAGGCAGATTCATTAGACTACTAGTTCTATAGGGGAGTTAAACTTCTGGAAAAATAATAGGCAGTGTTGTGTAATGAAAGTATGATACTGACTGATTAGGAAAAGACTGTACACTTTCCGATTTATAAAAGCAGGGGGGATCCACTAGAGCGTTCTTTCTGTAAGGGAATGAAACTTCTAGAATATGGACTAAAACTCATGGAGTTGAAATGGACAAGAATACCAGAGCGTGTTGTGATAGCTAGAAGTTAATTTGGCTTTATGCCTGAGCAGGGTACAACTGATGTAATATTATGCTGATAAAGGAGAGTGGTATAAAAATAAGGGCTGTGAAATTAACTGTGTCTGATTGGGACTTTACAAAAAGTGGAAGTGAGAGAATAGCTTGTCATGACAGTTATAAGAGAATGTGCTGCATAGTTATACAGGCTCTTTAAAAGAGGCAAATAAAGGTTACTCTGACAGCCTTGTATTTATGGCTGTTACTGGAGAGGAATTGGCAGTGGCCTTCGTGTCTTGATTAAAAATACTCTGAAACGTTAAAGCTATTTGCTTTGAAAAAGTTTGAGGTGTTACACTCAAGAAATGTGATTAATCCGGTGGTGTTTCTGGAAAAAAAGTTTAAAGTAACTGCAGTTCATTATATGTAGTGGTGCAGTCGGGTGAGAATTGGATTTACAAAGAATTTTACTTAAAGCTTTGTTCAAGATGTCATGGCCGCATGGCACAAACAGGCTCTGGATTCTGTGGTGAGGGTTCAGTTTGACTAATTGATAGGCCTGTATTTGGGCGGGTATCAGAGTTGTATTATTATCTGGGAGATATAGTGAGCGATGGCGCAGGGGCTGTGGTTATATCAATTAAAAGTAGGCGGTGCAAGTTCAGGGAATTTCGTCCTATATAAGATCATGAAAAGTTGGTAAAATAACATTGCAGTGGAGAAATCCGGGTCTATGTGAAAATGGTTGGGAGAAGTGTTTAATTTAATAAAGGAAATGACAACTGAATCAGCATGATGTCAGAGGTTAAATCAAGGAAAACGATTGTGAATCTGATGACGTTGACACATATTGCATAAAAGTTTCCCCTGCTATTGTAGCTTCCTTGTTTCCTTTTGCTGCATGCTCATTCTGAACATTGAATGCTTTTTCCAGGAGTATGCAGATCAACTGGGTATACCCTTTTTAGAAACCAGTGCAAAGAATGCTACAAATGTTGAACAGGCCTTTATGACCATGGCTGCAGAGATTAAGAACAGAATGGGACCTGTGACTGCAGCATCAGACAGTAAACCCAATGTGAAGATTACTCCAAGCACTCCGGTAAACCCAAACAAAGGTGGTTGCTGTTAATGTATATTGAAACTGGGTTGTTTTCATTTGCAATTTTTTTAAAAACAATAAATTAATGATGCCTGCGTCTTGAATGATTGGTCAACTGAACTTTAAAAACTATCCCTAGAAATGATGTAACACCTGGTCTAGTTCAACCCCCTTTTCTCCCAAAATGTATGGGTCAATTTAGGGAGTGCCAATCGGATGTGATCATGGAAGCCTGTTGTGGCCATTGTGTTGTAGGGAAATTCATTTTATTAAAACTGTGTGCGTGAATGTTTGGCTACTTAATCCTGTATGGACTTGCAGTTATGTTGTTCTGAAAGAGGGTAGACTACACCCCAGAAATACATTGGAATGTCCTGCAAACAATGAGACAAGTTGTGGGTCATAGACACTTCTACTGTTCACATACGGGCAACTTTTATAAAGTAACAATAGTCAAGGTGATCTCTGACTCATTTTCGGCTTTTTTCACAATTTACCCGGAGATTACTTCATTTCCTCTCAAAATGGCCCAAATCCTCTCCTCTCACGGATGGGGTACTGAAATACATGGATGAACATCTATAATTCAAATTTATTTTTGGTATGAATTTACATATTTGTTATGTTGTGTGCTTGATGTAAGGCTTCTCTCATTTAGTGGGAAGGAGATGCTTAAAGTTGAAATGATCAGGCAAAGTTCAATCCTCAGTACTGATCCAGAGCACAGATTATCCATGGACACAGGCTGTCACCTACATTGCCTTTTGTTCATTGCCTTAATGCCGCTATGAGTTATCAACTTTTTCTTCAAAAACCCCAAAAATAATCATTCCCTTGCTGTGGTGCGAACTACCCACCAAGAGGTCTACTTGCCCTTGTATAGAGCAGTAGAACATCAGCTAGGGAGGCATACTCATGGTGCAATGTCATTTATCATTGATGGATTGTGTATTTAAATTTAGTTTTTCAGTTTTAGAGAACAAGTATTTTTTGATATGTGTCCATCCATGTTATTCCCGTTTCTAGTCTACAGCTTTGGTATTCGTATGCAGGGGGTGGTATGTTGAAGTGTTAACAAAAAACATTTTAATTAACATCCTCCTAAAACAAGATGTTGGTTTCATCAAGCATAACAGTGTTAACAAAGTGTTCAAACAGTGTGTACATGTATAATTTACTTACTGTTGGTATATTCAGACATGATATGGCTGTAAGATGTTTCCACAACACTGTTCTGGTTGGAAAATGGTGGTCTGGAGTAATCTGTGATGGTCATTTCTAGAGTGACTTCTGCGGCCGTTTGTTTTCTTTTCATACCAAGTAAAACGCAAAGGTGACGACTTGTTTTCAATGCAGGATAATCTGTGGCCTGATAGTATATCTGTGAGTCGTCATTCAGAGCTGCGCTTCTGAATGTTGTTTTGCTTTTTCTGTTTGCAACATGGGAACAATTCGGTTCTGACAAGGTGTGTCACTTTGAAGAAATGTGGATTTTTAATACCTTATATTATTTTCTATGAGAAATGGGGGTGTTTTTCTCATGTATTTATGAAAGTTGAACAGTTTTTCTCCCTAAATTCTAGACTGATGTGTGAATGCTTGTGGTGTACATTCTATTTATTGTTATACTTCACATGTTGGTGCATGCTTAGAGAAACTCCTGGTGGGGGGTCCTGTCTGCTCTCCTCTTGGAACAACACTATCCAAACGGCTGGACTTTTTTTTTCTCCTTTGGTATATGTGTATGCGTGAAGGTTTGCTGGCTGACTCCACACAGCATACTTCACTCCCTTGCTGTGATATGGTTTCTAAAGAGCAAAATGTAGGATGGGACACTAAGCCTTGTGTGACATAGCTTCGTGTGGCAGTTGTAGGATTTGGCACAGGGAAGCATTTGTACTCCTTCACTCTTTGGTCTTATTTTTTTCTTTTAATTTGACGAAATTTCTCTTCCTTCTTTATGATATAAGGGATGTTGATTCTTCTTCATCTGTGCAATGCAAGATGTGCTGTTTGTTGTGTTGATTATTACATCGTTTTCACCGTATATTATGAACATGATTAAAAGAGCTAGCTAAATGCAACAAATGGTTTTCATGTGAATTGTATTGAAGGCTATTTCTAAATAATTGTCAATCATTGCAAAGAATATTTCTGTTTTATTTGAAGAGTCGAGAGATGTATGTATGTAACCAATTGATATGCTGCCCCAGAACTTGTGGTGCACCTATGTTTGATCTTGTGTTAATGCTAAGTATGGGTGCTCGTATTCATATACATATGTATGAAAGTATGTATGTACTCACTGGTTGTGGAATGCGAGTTTTACCAGTGCAGTTGTCTCTTCCCTCCTCAGTAGCCATAAATCTTGTCCTTATCTTGTAACTAAGGGAAGGTAAAAGGGTGTCAAGACATTCCGTTACACATGTATGCCTGTTGCCAAGCTTTTCCCATATCCTCATCCCCACCCCCCCTTCCAGCCCCTGAGCTATAACAGATGAACAGTATCATCGGGTTAGAGAGTAGACAACCATATATATTTCTGCTTGTATGTCTATAGATTCTTACCTTTTTCCATATCTCCTTTGTTTGTTATTCATAGTGGAGTACATGGGGAAGCTTTCTGCTGTATTGTAAGTGCTCGTAAAGAAACTTAACATCAATGACTTTCAGTTGAATGTGTTGTTCCCCCCTCCACTTTATGGCTTAATTCAATATAGTATAGTCCTCGATTGGTTATCATTTTTTTCCTCCAATTTTTTCTTTTACAAGTGGCCTTTCATTGAGTAGAGGGCCAATTTGATGCCATGTGTTAGGTAACTTTCATCAGTTTCCACTACAGACATGGGCTGTTTTTCGTATTCTCCCCAATGTTGATCCTCAATGAAATATTCAGTTTTCACATCAAGCCAGCACTGTTTTGTTTCCCCTTTAACGAAATTGGAGACAATTTTACTGCGGTTTTATTTTCTGATGAGTTTGAGAGAGATGAGCAGAGAGACGTCTTGGCTTGATCAAAGAAACTGGGATACTTCCCTGGAAGAAAGTGAGTTGTCTAATTGTTATTCCTAAGGATAATTTCGTAATTGTAAGTGGATGACCCTCCATCAGTTTCGCTTCACGTTATGAGCGAATGGCAATAAGACATTTGGAAGGGAGGTTGTTGAATCCTTTAGCAGCGAACTGATTAGCAAAATGGGAAACTCACAAACAGGAACGCACTAGTGTCCAAGTTGCTCATGAAGGGTTGGCGTGTCACTGCAGGTATAGAATGCTTGCTATAGAATATGTAACCAAATTCTCTATCTTGTAGTCTTTGTGGACTATTGGAGTATGAGTATAAGGCTGCTGAGACCCCTACCATGGGATGATAAAGAACTGTATTTTCACTTCCACGCCATTTCTGAATAGGGAGTAAATCATTTTTCTAAGCAGCTATGCCTGTTTTGGATTGTTTGTAATGTCAAATGTTTGGTCCAAGTGGGCTCCTGCCACACGATTGCCTGCGTGCATGAATTGAATTTGTCATATCCTTGCATTTTCAGAGAGACACACATTTGCTGCACTGTAACAATATCATTCATTAATAAAATATATGTAAATAAATGGTAGGCTTTTATGTTTTCATTGAGGTACTGGCAATATTGTCCTACAAATTAATTGATGCAATTCATAATCTTAAGCCAGAAATGTTATCCTTCCCAAAATCACAAGGTCCTACATGTTTACTGTCACATCTTACATGTAGGCCTACACTGTCATATCTTAATTGCACACTGTCTTATTTTCAATGTTTACATGCAATCACATCTTAAGACCCCCACACATGATGCAGTTGGGTCTACATATCACATTGTGAATACCAAAACAGATCTCAGGCGGATTAAAAACTGATGATCAGATTCCCACCCACGAGTGAGATAATCTGAATCAGTTCATAAAATACCATTGACAAGTGAGCAGGGCATGCAATAACATGAAATCTGAACTCAGATTTTCAGTATTTTGACTTTGACACCTCAATTTTTTTTTAGCCTCTGCGGAGGTGATTTGTGGACTGAAGCGTGAAGCGAAAATATCAAACACTGCTTGATTTCCATCAATCCACCATTCAGCGACGGATCTCCATGAGATTTCACCCTACACTCGCTCCACCCTGGTATGCAGATCCTGGTATGCTGGCTGAACTGCGTTGTGTATGGAGGCCTTTACATATGAACACTGTCCCATCTTACAATAGGCCTACTTCCATGCCCACTATCATATCTTATATGCACACTGTCTTATATTACATTGTTTACATGCACAGTCACATCCTACATATGAATACATATCTCTTACAATACTTTAATGCCCACTGTCATATCTTTATATACACATGTCACATCAAACATTAAACACAAACCCTTGCGAAATAGAAGAGCCTTTGTTCCAGAGTCTATGAAGCGTGATGGTGAAGGCCTACAGGAAGCCGTCAAGCCGATTTCTCTTCGGTCGCGCAAATCTCCATATAGGATCGTGGAACGTAAAATGTATGAAGTAGGGAAAACAGCTCAAATAGCTAAGAAAATGCAGAGATTTCAATTACACATACTGGGAATTAGTGAGACCTGCTGGATCCGATCTGGACAGAAAATGACGTACAGGTGAGCTACTAATTTATTCAGGACATGAAGAAAAAGAATCACATACAGTACAGGAGTTGCTTTAATGCTAAATACAGTTGCACAGAAGACACTATGGGGTATAGGAAGCACATGGATCTCAAATCATCATGGCATCTTTCACAACCAAGGAGTTCAATATAACCATTGTCCAGATTTACACCCCAACAAACAATGCAGAGGATGAGCAGAAAGTTTCTATAATAGGCTTCAAAATGTAATGGAAAAGCTCCTGAGTAAAGACACGGACATTATCATGGGAGATGCAAATGCAAAAGTTGGAAAAGAAAACACAGGATGTGAAGAGATCATGGGCAGGCATGGATTAGGTGAAGTAAGTGACAATGGGGAAAGATTCTTGTATATGTGTGTGGACTCAATAACATAGTGATTGGAGGTACAGTGTTCCCACACAGACGAATACACAAAGCAACTTGGATATCACCGGATGGCATCACAGAAAA
>JAUEKS010384619.1:0-10963 GCA_031762815.1 Tylodina fungina | reverse complement strand
CGTGTGGCTGAGTCGCAATTATAGTACGCGTTGGAGTAACTACTCAGTCATTGAGTGATCCAACATATTGGAAGAAGTGGAAGAAGAAGTCTCAATTTGTCAAGCACAGGTCAAATCTAGAATGCCGCAGGTGCACTGGACTGTCTGAATGGAGAAAAAACTAGAAACTAGAATCAAATTGCCATCCTATAAGATGTAGATTCTAGATCTAGTCTAAATATAAAGAAAATACTGACCCAAAAAGGATGCCAAAACATTCAGCAACCGTTTCCACTCATTGGAATAACTCAACAAGAAGGCAGTCATAAAAATCTTCTAGGCCTACAAGACAAAGAATACGAAAGAAACAAAAGAGGTTTCAAAAGAACAAAGTAGCCTAGGCTATGACCTCATCATTGAAAAGCAGTGAATTCCAAGAAGTCATTAAGAAATAAAACAAAACGTCATGCTATCGGAGCGGATGGCATCACAAACATTACATATAGAACTAGATCTAGACTTTTATAGATCTAGATTCCAGATCTAGGTAAGCTTGCATGTATAATTTGTAATTTTTCCGAAATGTCCCGTCAAATCTTCAATTCCAAATTCCAGGTGGAAGTAAGACCATCCTCATTGCCGTAAACAAGGGGAGAAAACCTAGGAATAACACCAACAGCTAGATCTATCAGTGTCATCTCATTCTTCTTCTTCTTCATAAGAGCCGACTGACCGACTGACTCAGTACTGATAAGCAACATGCTAATGAATGAACAAGGTGGATTCAGAATGTACAATCCACAAAATCTCGGGTTAGACAACAGAAAGGCTGCAGCAAACATTGGAAGGCAAAGAAGTAGAGCAAAGTCTCCATCTACTTTTCTAGCATTGGGTTTCCCAAGGCCAAGGAATTCTTTTCTCTGCTGACTCTCTTAGTATTATAATCTAGTACTCTTACTGATTCTTATGAATCTAAATTTACAATGTATCCTGACCTCAGTATGCAGATAATGTTACCATCATAAGCATAGAAGAAACACTCAGTGCTGGTCAAGGGTAAAGAAAATCAGACAACTCTAACAGACTAGAATAGAAGATTGGACAAAACAGTGGACGGTGGAATCAATGCCAACAAAATCACACACCGGTTCTCTTTCTTTAGTCTACACAGTCAACAAAAGGCCACTAAACAAAATTAAGAACTGGATATAATATATTTATGGGACTTCCAAATCAAATATACGGTAGCTAAATATTCCACTAAATTGAAAGCTGTTTCGTTGTATGTGGATACAACTGGAAGATTAACTAATATTTTATTACTTTTCTATATAATATAAGTGGTCTGTTGAGAAACAATTCCTTAATCTAAAAGCCGCCTGTTCCAGTCCAATGGTTGATTTCCATCGAGAACTCCTTCCATTCTGTTCTGAAGTAGATTTGTGACAGTAGAGTTATTATCCTATACCTAGGCCTGTAGGTAGTTGTTTGTGCCCTTTCTGTCTCCTTTTTTGGTAGAATTACATATGTGTATTACTTCTGCTCAACGTCGACATTTTGGGATCCGAAGCGTTTTGTGAAGTACATTACAAGTTTTTGTTATGTCAAAATACTCTGACCATCCTTGAGTAGGATGTCACCAGCGATAGCATTAATTACATGTATTAGCATCCTCTCCTGCCAAGTTTCTCTTATTTTGAAGACATGTCCAATATCTGTTTCTGCGAATGAATGGGGGTAGAATCTATTTATTGCCTTCTGGTATAGCTTTCTGTAGAATTCAATGCAACACTAACTAAGTTACATGGACAGTGCACACCACTTATTATAATCGACATCGCCTTTATCGACTTTTCCCTAACATCCACATGCTTGATCAAGTCATATAAATCTTCAATATTGAAGCTATGACTTGTATGGAAGAAGACGAAGTCCCAATTTTTCTCCTCTATACTGTTGGTTTATAATCGACAACCTCTCTCTGGTTTTCTCTTATATCGACATGTAAATCGTCAAACTTTTTTTCTTTCTTAGGCAAAACAGGCCCACTGACAACGATTTCACGTCGTTGCCTTTCTCTCATCTCAAGTGCCTAATCCCTCTGGCTCGCAGTGATGGTATGTTACATCGCTTAGGAAATTGTGTCCCATAAAGTATAGAACATTTTAATGTAGTATAAAACAATGTGCATGATAAAAAATAATGAAAAACAGATTTCCTTTTTATATTGACTTTCTCTTATATCGACATAAAAATTCTGGGCTCTTGCATGTTGATATATCATGAGTGCACTGTATTACAAAACACATAGAGCCTGCATTAATCATTAATGACGCACATTTATTGTCTTTTCTTGTTTTTGTATTTTTAACTAAGATTCTATATATTTAAGTAATGCTGTGTAACACCAAACTTACCAGAATATTGCATCACTCGTGGACATGCGCATCCTGTCCAAACCTTGAGCATAGCTTAGCACAGAGTGACAAATGGTCATTAGGTTGTTAGATCTAGCAATTTGTTTTCAAAATTAATATTCTGATCTCCAGGTAGTAAGATTGTAGAAGTTTATATGACAATAAATAATAAAAATGCAAATAAGCATCATTTTTATTCTGGATATTTCAAGACTCCTGCTCATAATGAAGGCTGCATGTATTTCGCTTACAAGAGGGATGTCTGTAGTGTAAAATTGTATTACATTTTTTCTCTTGACAAGGTACAAGCACAGAGCTTATCGCATGTTGTGATGCGTCTAGTATGAAGATAGAATTTGAATGAAGGGCGTATGATAGAAGGAGACATCCATGTCAAAAGAAAAGTACCGGTACATGTACATACTTGTCAATGTTACGAACATGTTTGAAACGCGCAATCACGAATGAGTTCTTTGATTTCATTCAGGAACACAATCTCTAGTAAGTCTCTACTTCATCTCTACACTGGTATCTGTCATTATTTGTAAATAAACAAACTTTAAAGATGTATTGCTTTGTTATTTGAATGAAGAGACATTTTTGTGTGTTTTTATGCAACAAGTTACAGGTTTTTTGGTCTCAAAGAACAGTCTGTACAGTCTGTGTACAATAAAAAGTAGGTATTTCTTCGGCTCGGCGACGGCACGGCTTTAGCTCACTCCAAGCTTTTGGTGTGTCGGCATACGTGGCCTCCAAGCCAACCAAACAACACAAAACTGCCTTTATGGAACAGGGGAGAAGTTCAACATAAATGTAAAACACTTTCTCACTCAAAATCTCTTCTGGAACATGTAGCGGTAGAACGAAAAATCGAGTGTAGCTGTTTACTTAGGGATGAGAGATTTCATGTTAGAGTATTTGTGTTAAGTGAGGCCTACTGTATAGATCTAGACTTACACATATTTTTATTTTATTTTACCCATTACTACTGACACTAACATTGCATTTCACTATTTGCCCCGCTCCTTCCTCTTGTTTCAACTTTTTACCTAATTCTTCACAAAGCACATAGATAGCTGGCTAAAACAAACCAAGATCTGGATGAGGTCAATGCTGCAGGTACTGCTTACTGATTGCTCTGCACACTAAATATTCTTCCAAAAATATCTTTCTTGTATTGTCATTTTTTTTACAATATCTTCAAAATCTTTGTCTGAGTGTTTATCAATCTCTAGCCAGACTATAACAATATTACACTGCAAGGACTCAACTATTTATGTCTCTAAATTATTTACAGACTTGCACAGATGAAAGAGAGCTGGAAGGAAGGAGATGACAATGATGTGATGGAGATATTTCCATCTGAGGGATATTACCTGGTGTGAGGTCAAGACCATTAGACATTGATAGCTGATACATTAGGATCAGATGGTTCTTGTTATTTGAAGACAGACATGATCAAATCTAGTTCTACAATCTTCATCTTCTGCAATGCTCCGGAGATTGCAACAAATTTGCTCAGAAGCTGAGAGTAGTATTTTAAGAACCTTCTTCATTTTCACTTTTGAGAAAACATTAGAATAATGTACTACAGGTGCAATGTTTGTGGTGTGAAGTTTGAAGAATATTCTTCTCTCGAAGTACACAGAAGGACTCATAATCAAGATCGATGTTCATACATAAGGGATGTCTGTGATGTAAACATTTCTGAGGTTTCTTCTTCTGGCAAAGTAGATGAACAAACGAAAATCTCAAGCAGATGCAATGTTTGTGGTGTGAAGTTTGAAGAATATTCTTCTCTCGAAGTACACAGAAGGACTCATGATGAAGAAGAATTCTCATTCAAAGAGAGTCTCTATGCTGCAAACATTTCTGAGATTTCTTCATCTCCTCCTGGCAAGTTAGATGAACAAAAGTTGTTACATAGGTGTGATGTTGATGGAGTCAAGGTTGAAGAACACACTTCTCAAAAGGTTCATGAAAACTCTCAACTGGCAAAATATGGACTATTGCACAACCGAATGTGTACAGGAGAAAAGCCGTTCAAGTGTGATGTCTGTTGTAAGAATTTTAAACGGAATCATCTGCTAGTTAGACACAAGTGTACACATACAGGAGAAGAGCCGTTCAAGTGTGATGTCTGCGACAAGAGGTTTAAACAGAGTAGTTGCCTAGTGGCACATAAACTGACGCACCCTGGAGAAAGGCCGTTCAAGTGTGATGTCTGTGATAAGAGGTTTAAAAGGAGTAGTTGCCTAGTGGCACATAAACGGACACATACAGGAGAAAGGCCGTTCAAATGTGATGTCTGCGATATGAGGTTTAAACAGAGTGGTAACCTAGTAAAACATAAACGGACGCACACAGGAGAAAGGCCGTTCAAGTGTGATATCTGCAATAAGAGGTTTATAGAGAGTAGTAACCTACTGAAACACAAAGATACACACAGGAGAAAGGCCGTTCAAGTGTGATATGTGTGATAAGAGGTTTATAGAGAGTAGTTGCCTGGTGTCTCACAAAAAATCGCACACAGGGGAAATAAAGTCATACAAGTGTGATGTCTGTTGTAAGAATTTTATACGGCATAGCCATCTAGTTAGACACGAACGTACACATACAGGAGTGAGGCCGTTCAAGTGTGATGTCTGCGATAAGAGGTTTACACAGAGTAGTAGCCTAGTGAGGCACAAACGGACACACTCCGAAGTAACACGTTTGATGTCTGTGGCAAGACATTTTCATAGAATAGCACCCAAGTGAGACACAAACGAACCCACACAGAACAGCCACTCAAGTGTCTAGTAGGAGATGGTTCTAGATGTCTGCATGGGGCTGAGAATGCTATCTTTTGTTTTGATTGACTGAGAGAGAGTGATAAGGGGAAGAAAGATTTTTACTGTACATGTGCATTACATGTCTCTGAAATTATATTATTGTAAGACATTTCCCTTGTATTTGAGCATGCATAAATTATGTAATTTGATAGTTGATAATGAACAATAGAAATGCAATTTACAGGTGCTATTTCATCTTGGCTTATTGTTATTCAATGTTTCTGATGCTTATTTACACAATTTTGAATACGGTATTCATTATTACAAAACACATAGAGCCTGTATTAATAATTAATGACCCACATTTATTGTCCTTTCTTGTTTTTTTGTTTTGTTTTTTTTTGTTAACTCCGATTCTATTATATTTAAGTAATGCTGTGTAACACCAAACTTGCCAGGATATTGCATCGCTCGTGGACATGCGCATCGTGCCCAAACCTTGAGCATAGCTTGGCCCACAGTGGCAAATGGTCATTAGGTTGTTAGATCTAGCCATTTTTTTTCAAACTTAATATTCTGAATCTCCAGGTAGAAAGATTGGAGAAGTTTGTAAGTCAATAAATAATTAAAAAGCCAATTAGCAAATAATAAAAATAGAGTAGTCTACAATAAATGTAGTCGTGACAAAGATGGGGACTGCAGTGAACTCTGGCCAAGGATGAGGTAGCATACTGAATGCATACAAATCCATAATAGAACAAAAATTATGTTACATCATTTTTATTCTGGTCTCAGGACTCCTGCTCATAATGAAGGTTGCATGTATTTCTCTTACAAGAGGGATGTCTGTAGCGTAAAATAGTATTACACTTTTCAATTTCTTCTCTTGACAAGGTGGAAGCACAAAGCTTATCACATGTTGTGACGCGTCTAGTATGAAGCTTGAATTTGAATGAAAATCGTGTGATAGAAAGAGACATCCATGTCAAAACAAAAATATCGGTGCATTTACATACATGTACTTGTTAATGTTACGGACAAGTTTGAAATGTGCAATCACGAATGAGTTCTTTGATTTCATTCAGGAACACAATCTCTAGTAAGTCTCTACTTCATCTCTGCACCGGTATCTCTCTTTATTTGTAAATAAACAAACTTTAAAGATGTATTGCTTTATTACTTGAGTGAAGAGACATAAATTTTGTATGTTTTTATGCAACAAGTTAGAGGTGTTTTTTAGTCTGAAAGAACAGTCTGTACAGTCTGTGTACAATAAAAAGTAGGTATTTCTTCGGCTCAGCGACGGCGGGGCTTTAGCTTAGCTCCAAGCTTTTGGTGTGTAGGCCTATGTGGCCTCTAAGCCAACCAAACAACACAAAACTGCCTTTATAGAGCAGGGCAGCAGTTCAACATCAATGTAAAACACTTGCTCATTCAAAATCTCTTCTGGAACACGTAGAAAGAAAAATCGAGTGTAGCTGTTTACTATGGGTGAGTGATTACATGTTTGTGTATTTGTATTAAGTGAGGCTTGCTGTACAGATCTAGAGTTACACATATTTTAATTTTATTTTACCCAGTACTACTGACACTTACATCGCATTTCACCATTTGCCCCGCTCTTTCCTCGCGTTTCAACGTTTTACCTAGTTCTTCACAAGGCACATAGATAGCTTGCCCCCCAAAAAAATCCGAGATCTGCATGAGGTCACTGCTGCAGGTTCTACGTACTAATCGCTCTGCACACTAAATATTCTTCCAAAAATATCTTTCTTGTATTGTCATTTTTATACAACATCTTCAACATCTACTCTGAGTGTTTATCAATCTCTAGTTGAATTATAACAATATTAGCACTGCAAGGACTCAACTATTTATGTCTCTAAATTATTTACAGACTTGCACAGATGAAAGAGAACTGGAAGGAAGGAGATGACAATGATGTGATGGAGATATTTCCATCTGAAGGATATTACCTGGTGTGAGGTCAAGACCATTAGACGTTGGTAGCTGATACATTAGGATCAGATGGATCTTGTTATTTGAAGATGGGCATGATCTAATGTAGTTCTACAATCTTCATCTTCTGCAATGCTCCAGAGATTGCAACAAATATTGCTCAGGAGCTGAGAATGGTATTTTAGGAAGCTTTTTCATTTTCACTTTTGAGAAAACATTAGAATAATGTACTACAGATGCAAAGTTTGTGGTGTGAAGTTTGAAGAATATTCTTCTCTCGAAGTACACAGAAGGACTCATAACCAAGAACGCTTTTCAACCATAAGGGATATCTGTGATGTAAACATTTCTGAGGTTTTTTCTTCTGGCAGCATAGATGAACAAACGAAAATCTCAAACAGATGCAATGTTTGTGGTGTGAAGTTTGAAGAATATTCTTCTCTCGAAGTCCATCAAAGGATTCATGATGAAGAAGAATTCTCAAACAAAAGGAGTCTCTATGTTGCAAACATTTCTGAGATTTCTTCATCTTCTCCTGACGAGTTAGATCAACAAAAATGTTTACATGATGTTGATGGAGTCAAGGTTGAAGAACACACTTCTCATAAGGTTCATGAGAACTCTCAACTAGCAAAATATGGACTATTGCACAAACAGATGTGTACAGGAGAAAGGTCGTTCAAGTGTGATGTCTGTTGTAAGAATTTTAAAGAGAATCATCTACTAGTTAGACACAAACGTACACACACAGGAGAAAAGCCGTTCAAGTGTGATGTCTGCGATAAGAGGTTTAAACAGAGTCATAGCCTTGTGACACATAAACTGACACACACTGGAGAAAGGCCGTTCAAGTGTGAGGTCTGTGATAAGAATTTTAAAGAGAATCATCTGCTAGTTAGACACAAACGTACACATACAGGAGAACGGCCGTTCAAGTGTGATATCTGCGATAAGAGGTTTAAACAGAGTAGTAACCTAGAAGCACATAAACGGACGCACACAGGAGAAAGGCCGTTCAAGTGTGATTTCTGCGATAAGAGATTTATTGAGAGTACTAACTTAGAGAGACACAAATCGTTACACACAGGAGAAAGGCCATTCAATTGTGATGTGTGTGGTAGGAAGTTTATACAGAATAGTCAGCTAATTACACACAAGCGTACCCACACAGGAGAAAGGCCATTCAAGTGTGATGTCTGTTGTAAGAATTTTAAACGGACTGATCAGCTAGTTAGACACAAACGTACACATACAGGAGTGACGCCGTTCAAGTGTGATGTCTGTGATAAGAGGTTTACACAGAGTCATAGCCTAGTGAGGCACAAACGGTCACACTCTGAAGAAACTTAATTTCAGTGTGATGTTTGTGGTGAGAAGTTCACACAAAGTTGTCACCTAGGGAGACACACTCGGACGCACACAGGAGAAAGGCCACTCAAGTGTGGAGTTTGTTTGATGATTTTTGTAGGAGGTTCACAGTGACTAGTGACCCAGTGAGACACACAAACGCACGCAAAAGAATTTCATTCACATTTGACATGTGAACTTTTTCACAGGTAGGAGGTTCACAGTGACTAGTGACCCAATGAGACACACAAACACACGCAAAAGAATTTCAATTTTTCATTCACATTTGACATGTGAACTTTTTCATAGAGCAGGCCCACAGGGGTTGAAGGTCGTTCAGGTGTGTCTGTGATAAGTTCATGCAGGGTAGTGACCTTGTGTGGTACAGTCAGTGGTACACACATATGAGATAGGCCTTTCAATCAAGTCTGTTGTCTGTGGTCAAAAGTTTGCTCAAACTAACATGTTAGATATATATATATATATACAAATGTGCCCAAGCGCAATAGTTGTTAATCCCATTTGATATGTCTGTGCTAAGTAAGAATTTACACAGAAGAGTTACCTAACTAGCGAGACACAAATAGACAAGGCATGTGTTGCAGGGGGATGGCTATGATCAGAAAGATATTTGTACGGTCTAGTATCCTGGTGACACACAAATGGGCACGTATAGTATGGGGAAACCTGCATGATGTGATATTAGTATAAAGGACCATGCACCCGGGAGTGGAAACAAAAACTTAGTAGAGCCTACTTTGTTTAGTACGGTAGTGTAGGAGAAGGATCAATAAGAGTATCATGCCTGGCAAGTGGTTTTGTTGTCATGGTACCCTAGTGACACTAGTCAAAGGGTGACATGCAGCAGAAGAGTAATAAATACACATGTGGCATTTGTCGCTGTGTGCTCAGTTGACAAATCCTTGAAGATGGAAGGACCCTTAAAAAAAAAGACCCCTGGGAATTGACTCGTAGTGCTGTGTTCTTGTAGAACAACATATCACAAAATCTAGTTGTGAGTTGTAGTAAGAGAAGCCTAAACTGTGTAATTTTGTATCAACTGTTTTTGTTCTCTAGATCTTTACTGTGACTCAATGCATTAATTTTTGTAGGACATTTTCTGTGAAACGTACAACTGATTTCTTTGGATTTATTGCAGAATGGTCTCTGTAGGTCTCCATATAGTAGGCCTACCTGTACTTGTTTATAAAATGTGTAAAAGTTTTACATCATATTTTCATGATAAATTTACTTTAAATACAGACTAATTCCTAGTCAGCCCATATCCTCTTACATACCCTTCTGGAATTTAAACATTGCTTTTATTTACTTTGACTGAAATTTGTGAAGTACGAAAGTGTATGTTTTTTCTGTTGGTTTTTTTCTATCTTTCACTCTTTGTCAATTTTGGATGTGTTTTCTTTCGATATTGTAAACTGCATATGACCAGTCTGAATTTCCCGTAAGGGATCAATAAATTTCTGTCGATCTATCTATTACAAAACTGCAGGGGCTGATCCTGTCTCTGAATTATTGTCTATGACAGGTAACAGAATGATAAACAAGCTGCAATCTAAAATTCAATGATGAGTAAACTGAGGCTATACATATTTAGAATTCCAAACCTCGCTAGGTAATTGCCCTCTCCATTTAAGAATAGAAATAATCTTGTAATAATTACATTCTATCGAGGTAAAATTCTTGGGGTTTAGTTTGACTGTGATGTGACAAGGTCATCCCACTTCATCTCCTTGCGTAAGCAGCAGCTGTATTTTCAACTTCGAAACATTTTCATCATTCGACATTTTCTCGCAACCAATGTAACGCAGGCTTTGGTATCTTCTCTTGTGTTGTTCAAAATACACTACTGGAAATCACTGTTGGTTACGATCCCAAATGAGAGGATCTCAAGGTGCTACAAAGTAAATTGTTAAAAATAAAAACTACATGTAGTTAATTTAAACTTAGTTCTGGCTGCCAGTAGGCTCGCGACAATGCATTGAGTATAAAATTGCCATCTTGTGCTCTAATTTAATTGCCTCGACAAATCAGCACCAGATTATTTGTCCCAGATGAGGGAACTAGATCGCTCAGATCCTCCACTAGTGTTGAGGGTTTCACCCATGAATCTGAGACATAAATATACGCCAAAGGTTCTTTTTATTTTTTGGCCCTTTAGTTTGGAATAGATTTCCATTTATTTACAATTTGACAGAAGCCAACTTTCCAAATATTCAAAAGGAAACTAAAACACCATCTTTTGATTGAAACTTTTGCCATCTAAATTCCTAGATTTGTCCATCAAATACAGTCTATGAGGAGATGGTTCTAGATGTCTGCATGAGGCTGAGAATGCTATCTTTTGTTTTGATTGACTGAGAGAGTGGTAAGGGGAAGAAAGATATATATATATATCTATACTACCTATATTTGAACAAAGCAAGTCACTGTGTACCATAAGGCTTCTAAACCACTCATCTCTCAGAC
>JAUEKS010384618.1:0-16755 GCA_031762815.1 Tylodina fungina | reverse complement strand
TTGAGTGTGGATGATTCAATGGTTAGGTTTAGGGGGTTGTGTGTGGATGATCCATTGGATAGGTGTAGGGGGTTGAGTGTGGATGATGCAATGGATAGGTGTAGGGGGTTGAGTGTGGATGATACAATGGATAGGTGTAGGGGGTTGAGTGTGGATGATACAATGGATAGGTGTAAGGGGTTGAGTGTGGATGATACAATGGATAGGTGTAGGTGGCATCTCAGGATGAACCGTGTGAAGCAGAGAAAGCAGCCATAAAACTGATGATGATGATGATGATGATGAAGATATTTATGGATTGCATATCATCAGTGGAATAATCAAGATAGTCATTTGCTCTTTCTCGGGTTCAGTCCACCATTTAGTTATAGAAACTGTCAGATCCTATTCGAACACTTATACTTATTTCTTGCACTGGTTTTTGCTAGTTATTCTCTATTCTGTAATCTCAGGTAAACTTCTTGAGCCGTAGGAGAAACTCCAGATTGTAGATCAGATGAGGTTGGTGTTTTCTTTGTATGTATATTTCTAGTCATTGATATATTCATGTTTTTGACTGTACCTTAATGTTTTCTACAGGAGGTGGCTAGGCTTGAAAAGTGCATTGCCCTGTTGAAGGAGATACAGAGTACAATAAAGGCCATCAACACGACTGGGTTTGCTCAGACAACGCAGTCATTTTCGACTTTACCTTTGACCTCTCTCAGTGCTTCCATGGCCTCACCAGCTACTGTGATCCCAGGAGTCTCTGTCTCATCTGCTCTGAGTAAGCAAATCCAGAGTCTGTGTTCTGGATCAACGAAGCGTGAAACAGGTCAGCAGCAACCACCTGGTTACGACGAGGGTCCCCAGACATCCCTGAACACCGAGGTTGTGTCAGTATCAGGACAGGCAAGACTCACCGTGGCCTCACAGTTACCTATCCATACATTTCCCTATGTCCCCGCCCAGTTTGATTCTGCTGCAGACAATCCTCCCTCCCATAAGAAATCGGAAGATGCAGCTGATGTGCAGGTGTCGGAAAAATGTGCCAGTAGTCGTCAGCTTCCTCTTATCACATCTATGTGTATTTCCACTCCATCTGGCCATCTTTCTCAGAATGCCGTAACGCCTACACAGGTTCTCCGCCAGCCAGTGACTAGCTACCATACAGAAAATCCGCCTATCCATCAGGGCACCAATGGCGAGGCTGTAAAACTCATAATGCAGTCTCAATTGCCTCAAACAGCAACAGCGAGTGTGACAACATCAGCGACCCAAGATGGCATGTTGCCTCTGGCTATGTTTTCTGCATCGAGTACTACAGCGAGTGCGTCCTTGACTCCGGTTTTTGTGAGAGGATCTTCTACTGCCGTCACCACGGCGCCACCACTTTCCTCATTATCCAGAACCCAGGAACAATTGCTTGTTCTACCAGCTCCTTCCAGTCTCAGCACTGGCCTGACTGCCCCTTCCTCCGTACCCTTTGGAAATACCGGTGTACAAATGATACCAGCTGGCCTCTCCTGCTTGCCTGGTGCCAGTGGTAATTTGGTTTTCTCAACTGGTACGCAGCCGCAGACTAGAGCTATTCTCCAACTGGGCAATGCCACTTCGGACATACTACTGCCAAGCTCAGCATTAGCTGGTGCTGCAAGCAGTTTGGTTATTCTTCCAGATAGCCCAATTTTCCCCGCTACATCAGATTCCAGCACGATGCTTGATGGCTTGGTGGACTTGCCTCACATGAAATCCGTGTCGTCCATCAGCCCGACCTCTGCTGTGCCATCATCCACATCCTCCTCACTGGCCTCGCCCGTACTGCGTGAGATATTTATGAGTAATCCAGGCTCAGGGTTTGCCCTAGTATCAGACAATGCTCCGGCAATGTCTTCATCAGTTAAAGCACCTGATACAGCTTTACCATCTTCACTATCTGTTTCTTCTAAATCTTTGCCGCAACCACTTTCGATTTTTCCCTCGGACAGTGATATTCCGGTTGTTTTTCAGAATGAGTCGAAGAATTTGCCTTCTTGCCCAACGGTCTCCTATAGGGGTTCATCCGCCGGTACTGGATTGGTACTTGGCTCTCATATATCGAATAGTGGATCCGGTCACGCCCCTATTGCTTTCACTATTGGACAGCATGCGTCTCTAGCCCACTCTCAATTAAAAGTGTGTAGTCAGATCAGCGAAAGTGGCAGTGCCAGCTCACATGAAACTAGCCACGGCACTAATGGAAATTTTGAGACCTTCTCGCTGTCTGGCACAAGTGCTTCTGTTAGTGGTTCTGGGATGAAGTGCATTCCTGTGGCGCAAGGATTTCAGTCAGTTCCCGGATCCATAATCTCAGAGATTGGTGGACAAGACTCCATGCTCATCCCTGTCCCCTGTCAGATGGATGCCTCAACCCTTGAACATTTTCAGAAAGAAAAAGCGGAAACACAGGCCAAACTCCGGCCTCAAGGCTGTCTTAGAAATCCTAATGTGATCATGGACCAAACCAGTTTTTTGAGGAATGAGACTCAGAGCATCTATGGGTCTCTAGAAGCATTGCAGGGCTCCACCCAGCATGTGGTTTTAAACCAAAGTATTCCTGGACCCTTGCTCAACTTACAGAATTTGAATGCTCCAATCATACAGACAACTGATGGTGCTTGCAAATCCAGTACCGGTACTGTCTCAAGTGCTGCTCTCACCGCAACCAAAACCAATAGCTCCAGCTCCGGCTACATCCAGGGAATGAACACTCTCGTGCCAGTGAAATGTGACAAAACTGAGCAGGTTAAGCTGGTCCTTCTTAACCCTGAAATCCTGGCGGCATTATCCAGTTGCGGTGGTCAGCAGGTCTTTCTTAACCCAGCCTCTGCCAGTCAATTTGCACATGGGACATCTGGTTCTGCCAATTCATCGTCTTCAGAACTCTTTCAGATCAGCCATGCGACTGATGCTGGTGGCGGTATTGTTGTAACCTGTGGCTCAACGCCACTTTCAGTAACACCTATCCAGCTGTCCACCAAATCTACAGCAGCAACTATTTGTTCTGTATCTAACAGTACAGCGTCCACCACAACTGGGTCTACATCTAACAGTACAGAACCCCCAACCTATTCTATATCTAGCTTTACAGCACCCACCATTGGTTGTGTATCTACCAATACAGCTCCCACCGCTGTTAAATACAGTTGTACGACATCAGTTCAATCGGGCCAACAACTGGGATTGCAAATTCAAAATGTGGACAGTATGCAGATTGATCATACCAATGTCAATTCTCTTTTCCAAAAGGAGCTGACCAGGACGGCGAAGAGCTTGAATAAACCAAAAGATGTAGCAGTGGTGAATGTCTCATGGCCAGCAGGTGCACCATCACAGGTGGTTTCAAACCTTCAGCCTGTGTCCACTTTTTGTGGCACAAGTTCAGGTTCCGTTTTGCAAAGACAGGTTCTTCCAAGTACTCTCGAAACACTGACCAGTCCTTTGTTGCCCGTATCTCTGCAGTCCAGCGGCCACCTTCTGCTTCCTGACTGTCAGATCCAGTCATCCACACTGGTCAGTCAGTCCACCAACCCGAAAAATCCCATTCAATTAGGTGGAATCTCCCTTTTACCCCAAAAGCTGAATCTCACACCATCTTCTGTTCAGGAGGTGATACCAGATGGCTTGACCAATCAGGTCCTCCGGCTGGAACACGTTAATATGCTGTCCGGAAAATCTCAAGATTTGGCCGTTTCAGGTTTGCCTCAACTAATAGCAGCCAGTAGCACAAACCAGGTACAAGCGGGCCCCATGTCTATGCAGCCGGGACAGTTGTCCAATAGTGCTCAGAAAGTACAAGGTCAGCCAACCTCAGGTTGTCATAAGCCTAACACTCCGCTAAGTGAGTCTTGCAGTATGAATATCCAAACCCAGCTGATGTCTAAAGAGAATAGCTCCCAGCAGTCTCAGTGTACAGTGACTGTTTCCAGCAAACAGAGACCTATCAGACCCAAGCAGCAGGCTGCTATCCCCATCCATCTGAACCCAGTGGGCAAGAACACCTTCATGCTGATCCCTAACCTTCCTGGTTACCCAGCATATCAGCTGACACAACTCAACTCATCAGAGCTCTCAGCCAATGTGCAAAGCCCAGGAGCCAGGGTTGCAGAATCATCCCACCATGATAGTTATACAAGTCAGTCTGCTCCAGCTCAGGTAATGTCCACGTCAATGATATCTACTCATCCCTCTGTCATACCTGTCCAACCAGGCACTCCTGTTGGGCTGGTTCCTAATTCAAGTTCTGCACTTCATTTCCTGCAGTTAGTGAATCCTGACACATCTGGAGTTCAGAAAATTACAGAATCATTGACATCCTCCATCTCACAGAGCACTTTGTCCACATGTACTGCACCTTTATGGCAGACTGAATCTCACTCATTAAATACTCTCAGTCAGCGGTCAACTTCCCAGCAACTGCTCCCATCTGCCTCAAAACAAGTCTTGACTCAAGATGCTGCGTTAGTGAGTGTAACCCAATCACTGTCAGAGCCCAGCAAGTCCACTGAAACCAGCGTCATGAAAGGAATTACGGGCAGTGTGCTCCACTCACCCTCAAGTGTATTGACAGTCACTGCCCCCCAGAGCCAGGTGTCACAGTTGACCTTTCAGCAGGAGGAACCTGGTGGTGCTGTTGCAATCAGCAGTTCTGCACAAGTCCAGCAGGTTGAAAACATGAATGCTGCGCCCATGGTGCAAATGATTTCTCCAAATGAAAGTGAAGCTCGACCCGCAAAGCACTCCCACCCACCTGTGATGGAGTATATTGAACAGAGCCTACCTTTAAATATAGTATCCACCTCGGGTCTGATTCTGGATGCTTCACAAAATAATTTGTTTCTTCAGCAAGCAACGGGTTATAAGGGCAATACAAATTCCTTGCTGCTGCCTCAATTTAATGGACAAATGCAAAAGTTGGTTATATCACAACAACAATGCAAACAAAATCCTGTAGGTCACCGATTTGTAGAAACGGACCAAGGAGGAATTGACTCTGTTTTCAGAAGTATTGCCAGCACTTCTGGTCCTGCAGTATCTCAAGACATGGAGCAGGATAGCAGGACTGCTAATTCATCTATGGCCACTGCTGACCTCATTCAAGTCCAAGCTAAAGAAAATAGAATTTTAAACAAAGTAACTGTAAATTTATCACAGAGTAGCCACACAAAACTTCCCTCCAATCTTGGTTTAGTTGCAACAGCCTTAAGTACATCTGAGCCATCTCTTGTCACAAAGGAGTCAAGTAGCAACCAGGAGAATCCTTGTTTAGCTCAGTCAGTGATAAATGAAACAGCACCTTTGTTTACCCAGCTGTCGTCTCCTAACATGTTACGTGCTGTGTCCAGTGAAAACCAGTTCGTCGTCTCCAAAGGAGCATCCAATATTGTGGTTCAAATAATGGATCCGTTTCAAGCATCTTCTCTCGTGCCACAACAACTCACAAGGCTGCTCCAAAACATATCTTGTCAACCAGAAGCTAGCACTCGGAAACAATTTATTGTAACTCAGGATGGGCCTACCCAGACCCAAGTTCTGGAACAGTCAGGTGCCCAGGGGATATCCTCGGGGCAAGCAGTTTCTAGCATTCCCAATGAAGGGACTTCAATCCAAGCAGGAAGTAATGTCCGTCTGTTGAGGAAGTCTTCCCAGCGGAAAGCTGATCATGTTACTGATATCTCCTCACCAAGCACTACTGAAGCCAAGCCCATCAGGTATCTACAGGGGAAAGAAGTGATCGATCTCACCGAGGACAGCCCTCCTCCAACACCACGGAAGAAACGTCATCCAAGTGGATCCATTGAGACTGACCAAAGTGTGGATTTGCATCCCAGTTTGCTGCTAGAAGAGCTTCAGAAGAATAGCACCTTTCCACACCTTTCTCGTGCGGCTGGGCCACAGGTCACTCTCCACCACAAGCAGCAACAACAAGTGGACAATCATCAGAGGCAGGTAAGCTATGAACAAATGCCCCAGCCTCAGTTGCACAAGAGGAATGTTTCAATAGGTTGTGAACCATTGCTGAACACTTCCCAAAACAAGCCCAACATTCAAAGTTCATCCTGTCCCACCTTTAACATGATTTCTCAAAACCATGTTTTGAAGCAAAATACAGACTTCAGTGTTGACTCCAAAAGTGTTACCGGTACTGGAGCGGATGTGACAAACACCACTGATATACAAGGCAAGGCAAAGCATGAATTACGTCTCAAAAATGATTCAGAGGTTACAAGCCATGTGGCTTCGGAATATGCTGACCTTGATGCTAATAATGGTGGCCAATCTGTGGCACAAGAAGCCTCTGTCATGAACAAAAATGTCATGGTTTGGGCTCATGGCTCACATTCTGCTGATGACAATGAGGTTTTGATGAAATATGTGGCTGCCCATTTAGCCGGCAATCCTGATGTGCATTTGGAAGCAAGGTTATTCACTCCAAGCGAAGGTCTTGAGTCGGAGTCTGGTAATTTCATAAGCATCACTGACCCCAATGGACAACTTTTATGTAAGGAGAAAGGAGACCACTTCAGTGAAATTAATAAAGTAATTGGCCAAAGCAAGTGTCCGGGAACGGTCGTGACCATCTCAGCCAATCCAAGGTTTCAGCAATCTCTGAAAAAGACTATTCCAGAAGAAATAGCTGTATCTGGTTCATCTACCAATACAAACACTGTGCCTGTCGTCAAAACTCCAGATAGCCAATCAGTGAGAAGGAATGTGGATTCTGGATCTGACAGAATAGCAGCTTTAATGCGCTCTGTTTCATCTCAGTCTTTTCATCAGGACCACATGTCCAACCCAAGCGTTGTCACTTTACCTTACATGTTGAATCCTGTAAGTGCCGGAGACAGTCTGCCACTCTTAACTCCTTCAGTGGTTGATCCCAATCGCACGCCACTTTCTAGGTCAGGATCGATGGTGACCCCTATGGTGAACCCAGTGGCCTCTTCGCCATTGCCCGTCAGACGGTTGTCAGCTACGCTCACAGGTGCTGTGGGGCCTCCAAACATCACCATCACGTCCCAGAATCGTACAAACACCCCGCTTCAATTTGACCAAGCACTAGCAGGGCTACGTTCGTCTTCTACCCCAGCAGTCCGAAAAGTCACCTCTCAGCCAATATATATTGATGCCACAGGTAGTCCCTCACAGCAGTATTTCGAAAAAGACAATTTAAGTGGCCAGTTAATCTTTCAGAATTCCATGTCAAGGAATCCTGTACAGGCTCAGCAGACTCCTCCTCCTCCTCCTCCTCCTCCTCCTCCAACAAGCAAGGCATCAAGCGTTTTTAAGTCACAGAGTCAGGTGAACCTGACCGACTCTCGTGCAAAAAATTTACCTAAAAAGATAAAGAAGAAACCAATAACAGTCAATGAGATATTCAAGCAGAGGGAGAGTGGTGCACACCTAGAGAAGCACACATCTTCTGTAATGCTTTCTAGACCTACCAGATCTGAAGTACCCTCCAAAATTGTGTTATCAGACAAACCGAGAGTGACCGAGTCCATTGCTGTGTCAGGGCCTCTGGGCTCAGCTATGACCGTCATTGATCCCAGCGCTCTGAACATCACTGTGAAAAATATCCAACTGATCTCCAAGGGCGATCCTGGTAATGCACTCATTTCCTGGACTGCAGATGAGGGGCAAGGCAAGAACCCTCAGGCTCCATTCACCATCCTTCAGCCTGGAATTCAGACCTGTCAATCCGATTCGGGCACAGGCTTCACCCCATCTGACCCAAGTGCTGCTACAGTAACACCAGGACTATGCTCAGTACTGCTGCCACCAGGCTGTCATGCTCTTCAGGTCAGTGAGGCACAGCAATGGTCAACAGTTGAACAGATTGGAGAACAAGAGAATATGAGCAGTACTCAAACCATTGCCGATGCATCTCAAATAGATCCTATGTCCAAACAGAAAGCACTGATAGGCTCTACCAGTTTCTCCAATGTAGGTTTAAGCAGTCCATTCACTGTTTCTCATCCACAATTGTCATCCAAACCAGATGTCTCAGCTGTGAGAGATGGCCATGTCACTAGTCAAGTGCATCATGTCGATGGAGGAACTTCAGCAATGTCAATTTCTGCAAATTCACACTCAGGGGCCGCAAGTTCTAAGTCATCACCTACAAAACCTCGTAAAAAATCCCCAGGAAAGCATAGAACTGATCAGAGCACAGCTAAAGAACGTGAGGAATATGTCCAGAAAAAGATTGGTGAACAGCTCAAATTAATTGAGCAACCGGAAGGTGCAGAGACGAAAAGTGCTAGTACATCCAAAGATCCACGGAATATGTGCAAGCAAGTGGAAAGAACCCAAGTTTCCAATATTCAAGGGAGGCAGGACATTGAGCTGCACAGGGCAATAAGTCAGGCTGAACTGCATGACAATCAAGCAAAAGACCAAACAGTTGGCTCCATGGTGAATAGTATTTCGTTAAGTGCTAGCAACCCTGGACATGAGAAACTTTACAACAGACCGGAAAATCTGGTCAGCAATAGCTGTTTGTCTTCTCTGTTGCAAACATCCACCCACGGAGACAGCATGGCCAAATCAGGTCCATACAATACCGGTACTGTGAACTCAGGTGGGACAGGCAAGATGCCAGGATCTTCAAAGTTTTTGCAGTTGACTAATTCTTGCCCAGTCAAAATTCAGAACCAAAGTACCACGGATGATCCGACTCATAAGCCATGGCAAAATTCGAGCCCATCCCAAAAACAAGCTACCATAGGAGATGAACCGAATAATCTACCATCAGTCAAAAACTGCCATGTTGGGAGTGGGGTTATTAATCGTCAAAGCTCCAGAGAACTTAGCAATGATGATTCTCATCTCAAGGCACATAGAACTCTTCTTAAAGACCATTTGTTAAAGTCTCAAGAGAATAAGCCCCAAACTCCAAACAATGATAGTACAGCTGACCAGACTCATGGACTCATGATTTCCAAATCAAGGGATTCTTTATTAGTGACCAAAAATCCATTACTAGCTAAGCATCTTTTTAATGTGGATGCTGCAAATTATAGTGGAATGTTACCTCCATTATCAGCTGCCAACTGTAGCAGTATGGTTACAGAAATAACAACATGCCCAGGAGGAACTTCCAATTTGGGTCACAAGGGCATACACGGTTCTAGTCAGATCCTGACGGATGGAGCACCTTCCCTGGAAACAGGAGGCAAGACCATCCAGAGCAGCGATTCTAGAAATAGTTTAGTCATGAAACTTTTGGCTCATGAAGGCGTACAGAGGCCAGATTACAGTACCAGGGAAGAACTTAAGAGTGAGGAACTCACGGAAACACAGGCACAAATGCTGAAGCTAAGAGATGACATGCAGTCCAACGCCTTGACATCAAAGGAAGAGTTTGAGCGAGTGTACCCTCCACCATCTTACAACTCCTCCAGAACCCCATGTCACAAAATGTTGAAGGAGTCTGACATCATGTCTTACCAAGGCCTCTCCACCCATGAACCTCCCAACAGCACAGGTGTCAGGAATCCAGGAGGAGTCCCTAAACCTCTGGAACCTGTTTACTACCCGAGCACAGTTCAAGCTTGCACCAATAAAGTTATCAACAATATCTATAGCTTTTCTGATGAAGCAGATGACCCACCACTTTCTATGAGGCATAAAGAATTAAAGAATTTGATGGTTCCTGATGAGCTGAACCCTTATGGGCGCAGTCAAGAGAGCAACCTTCTATTAATGAAGCAGAACTCATTGCATAACAATCCTTTAGGCCCTGAGCACCCAACTGCAGCACCTGAAGGAAGTTCATCTTTCCAAGAATGCATGGACCGTGCCGAGACTAAATTTTCACCAAGGCGACCACAGAGGAAGGCTAAGGACAGGAAGGGGCATGGCAAGACCAGCAGTAAATTAAACCAGAAGAAAGTCCAGTTCTTGGATGCAGTTCCTACAAAACCCGAAGGCAAATCTAATAGTGCTGGATCCTCAGAAAGATTTTCCCATACTACAGAGAGCAAACTGAAAACTCTTCTTGCAGACAGCAATATTGTGGACATTAGAAGAGCTACTGTAGACAAGTCAATGGAGATGAATCTTTCTCAGGAGGAAGATCTAGGTGTGCAGAAGCATTCTCCTGTTGAGAAACTTTTGGAAGACACAAGTATGATGCAGGAAAGTAGTTCTGTATTGACATTTCAAACACAGGCTGTAGATGTCCATCGTGGAGAAGATATGATACCGGTATGTTACAGGTCATCTTGGAATCATGAGTTCGGGAAGAAGGTAGACAATACATATTTTGTAAACGATGATCCAAAAACTGCCTTAAAAATGGGTTTGAGAGAAGGATCTAATTTGTCATTTGATAGATCTGCCCCCGAAGTGGAAGAAAATCACCATCAGTCTCTTGGTGAATGCAGTTCAGAAATTTCCTTTCAGAAATATGAGGCACAACACACAAGGCAGAACAAGTCAAGTAAGAGGTATTCGTCTTTTAGCGAGTCTGCTCTTCCCAGCAGGTCTTCAGAAAGCTTGGATTTTAAAGAGAGGGCGAGTCAAAATTCACCCATTCGATTAAGAGAGAGAAGCGTCTCATCCTCTTTCAACATCATGTCTCCACAAGGCTACTCAAAACTTTCCCAGAAAATGCCTGCTAGACTTAAAAATGTGTATGAAAAAACTTCGAACTTCACACCTGAGTCGCTAGAAACCTTGGACAGCGCAGTGTTCTGCTCATCGGCTGATCAGCCCAATCTGTTGAAGGATCCATCGATAAATTTAAGGTGGACCTCTGCTGCTGCAGATACCAATGTCACGTGCTTGGTGCATCATTTGACAGAGGACCCCCAGCGCAAGCCATCCGACTCCCCTGCCATAAGGCACAGAGATCTTCAATCTGATTTCAAACTAGCCAAGCAGATGCAGCAGCAACGAGAGGAACAAAGATTTGCTTCCCAAAATGTTTTTTCAGAAGATGTCAATAATTCTGGAAAGAAAGTTGCCAAAACATTACAAGTTACAGTTCTTGGTGATGAATCCCAGTTACATCCAGGCATCAATGACCCCCCAAGACTGTCTAGCCAGTTACCATCATCCGGGCTATCAGACCAGCTGACCAGTCTGTGGGGGCCTGGAAACCCAGTCCGTGAACCAGATAACACTGACGACGCTTTATTTATTGCAGACAAACTCACCAAAGAGAAGGAGCTGTACACCCACAGCCATTCATCTCTGGACCGACAGTTGCCTTTCCCAACCCATATGGACATGGCTGAGAGAGCTCATCATAGCTTGGGACCATCAAGTTTCAGTGTTCAATTACACTCCGGAGACTCCGAGCTGTATGCGCGCAGGAAGCATCCCTCGCCACCTACAGCAGGGGGGATACTCAAATATTCTCCTTTGTTGGAACCATCTGATCTAGGAGGGGATAGTCTCCCGCCCAGGAGTCGGCATCCGTCATTGACCTCGACTGGATTGAGGAAGATGCAGGAGTCTGGCAATCCAACCATTTCATGGGAATCCCTGCCCATAGAGTACTCCACCCTCCGAGGATACAAAGATCACATTCCTTTATCAGTGCTAGAGAAAGGACTGAGCCATATGGAAGCTGAGCCCCCGCAATATGACATCCAGAGGAGCCAATATGATTCTCAGCAAAACCTTTATGATCTCCAAAGGAGTCAGTTGGATGCACTCAGAGGTGTCAAGTTACCATCTGGTCTCTCCGAAGTGGACGTTTCTCAGATGACCCTCATCGATCCGTCTCGACATGGTCACAGACATCCATCCTCCTCTTTGAGACTGACTCCTGATCCAACGGACCCTCCACCTTACGACATCCTGCAACGTAACAGGAATGCTTCAACTTCCTCTCTCAAGTCAAATTTTATCGAATCAGAGTTATTAAGCCCAGATTTTCGCTCTAGAAGCCGAAATCCGTCAACGTCTTCCTGGATTAGAAGTAACTTTGAAGATCTGATGCCAGACCTATTTGGCAGAAGTCGAAATCCATCAGGCTCATCAAATCGTAGAAGTCGTCCAGGTAGCAGCAGTTCTGATCGTGATCTAACTCCTAATCTTGAGGGCATCCCTTTATTGCTTGAAATGTGGAGATCACGCAGCAGAAACTGCAGTGGCGATTCCATTGAGCCGTCTGTAGAGTTGCTTGAGCACACTCCATATTTGTAACTTGGGGCCAGCTTCAGCCCCACACAGCTTGAACACAATATAGCAGGCTATGTATGGCGTTACTGTCGCACAACGATTGTAGCATACATGCTGAAGGCCAAAGAAATCATAAGTGTCTAGATCATTATGTTTTTCAAGTTATCATGTAGAACCAGGTTGAATATTTTGTCCTCTGACTACTTTTCATGGTATTCTGATTTCTGTTGTCTATTTTTGCATCTTAAGAGGTAGATGCCAGGAGGAGTAGATTATAAGTGTAAGTAAAATATTTGGGAAGGAATGTCGCCCAAGTACTGATTCATCAGTCGGCTGACAGTCAGAGATTGTTTCAATATGTACATACATGAGAAATTTAATATGTATGTTAGTATTAGTAATGTGCATAACTGCATACATTGAATAAATACATATTTTGAAATGTGAATGTAACAGATGGTGCAAAATATTGGTGACACTAGGCAGAGCATGGACAGCCCTTTAGAATGAAAGCTGCTATGTAAATATTACAATGATTGTTGATAGCTCGCAGCTTAGCAATCCATTCATCAATAGAGATGAGTCAGTGACAAAAGGGCATCATCATGGATGAGCTTTCATTCAGCACTGAAATCCCAGGGAATACGGTCTCTTGGAGAGAAGAGCACTATCTAGAGATAGTATATAGCATTCATGGAAATGGAGGGGTAGAGGGGGCATTCACAGCAATATAATAGTAGCTTGCACACCAGAGACCTAGGTTTTTGGGGGGCTTTTGCTGTGATGTGTTTTGTGTACATAATGTACATATATATATTATAATGTACATAAAACATTTTTCTTACTCTTGAATTATATCTGTTGTCGGGTGAGGGACATGTCCTTGCTACAGGTGAAATATATTCCTCCAGAGCCAGTTATGGCATGGTCGTGCCATACTGGCATAGACTAGTGATGCTGAGCACCCAGGGAGTTATGAGAGGACTTTTCTTAAGGGGACAGCATGCAGTCTGTGAGTCTTTTTCAGTCAGCGTGACCACAGGAAAGTTATTCACAGAGGTGCCGTTTTCCAGATAAATCCAGCTATTTTAAATATAAGACAATATGATCTATTATATTATAATGTTCGTTTGCGCGTGCATTTCTAAGGGTGTCGGGGAAAAAGTTCTGGATATTTTTGCATGGTCAGTTGGCACTTCTGTATCCCACCATGAAACCTTTACTCTAAATTAAATGAAAAAGATATCATTGAAGGAATAAATGGTATCTCAGTCATGGGCTAAACTCAAGGACAATTGCCGAAATAAAAACGTGTGAGAAAAACAGGCTATGTATGGCGTTACTGTCGCACAACGATTGTAGCATACATGCTGAAGGCCAAAGAAATCATAAGTGTCTAGATCATTATGTTTTTCAAGTTATCATGTAGAACCAGGTTGAATATTTTGTCCTCTGACTACTTTTCATGGTATTCTGATTTCTGTTGTCTATTTTTGCATCTTAAGAGGTAGATGCCAGGAGGAGTAGATTATAAGTATAAGTAAAATATTTGGGAAGGAATGTCGCCCAAGTACTGATTCATCAGTCGGCTGACAGTCAGGGATTGTTTCATAGACTAGTGATGCTGGGCACCCAGGGAGTTATGAAAGTTGACTTTTCTTGTGTACAATCATCATCCTCCATTTGTTTTAGCGGTTGGTCCTATTACACCACTTATCTCATGGTAAGTCTCCAGCTCATTTCTTTCGGAGTGACAAATGTCCTTCCTGGTAGCTGTACGAATATTATCCTTTTAGATTTTGCTAGGTTCGGAGTTTTAAGTAGCTTCCATTTTTGTCCGATAAAAATTGGCCGCTTGAGTGAAAAGTAACAACTTTCCTCTGTGGAATATGCAAGTAGCTTGAGTTGAGATATTGATGAATAAGTTTCTGGCTTGTCTGATTGGAGGAAAACGATTTTTATATGTTAGCTTCAATAGGACTGTCATAACACACTGACTAATGATTGTTCTTCAATATTGACTTCAGGTATGCACAAATGAAGACAGTATTATAGCTACAGTATCAAAAACAAAACAAAAAAGGTGCCTGTCTCTGTTTTCACTATTGTTTCAACTGGATGTTGTGCTAAAGTGCTCCAATCATTAAGTTGAACGGGTAAATAAAATAAGTTAGTAGCAAATCCTTGGGGATAGATAGACTAGCTGGAATCAAGAGAATGGTGCCGGTTGATTTTTTTTAACCCAATCACAGTCAGCAAGAAGAAACTGAAATTTTTATCAATATAATTTGTAAGAAGCTTAACTCATTCCCTGAATCGCCCAATACAAAAGGGTTCCCTTTTCTATAATAGGTAGAGATGCGCCCCTAACTAGGGTCTGATCTGAGGGCGAATCACAGAGCTGGGAGGAATTGAAGACAAGCCAGAGATCCAGTGGTTACATTGCATTACACAAAGCCTTTGGCCAGCATCGCGGTTAGCTCTCTGGGCTGGGCGTCGCCCCTCGTCGCAGCCCTTTATTGCGTGGGTAACAAGGTAGTGTGAGAGACCTATGCCATCTGACTTACTGTTGCTTAGACTTGGGAGTGGTCGAAGACAAGATCCGGTGTCGAGATAAGCTCTCTAGGCAGTGGACCACGGCTGACCGCTCCTGTGTATGACGCAACAGGTGCCATGTGTTTTTGGGGTTCTGCGAGAAACCCAAGCCTCTGATTGCTATGGCACGACCTTGAAGTAGCTGAAGACAAGGCCCATCTGAAGCCGACCAATCACTAAACAGATGTGGTCAAAGACGATGATCAATGCGGGAAGAGTTGCAATGATGAATTATTATGTTACGCCATTAAATCACGGTGGAAACAAACAAGAGTGAATTGGGGTGGGGTTTTCGTGTGCAGTGGGTAGGCCCTACCTTAGATCTATTAGGATTCAAGGAGGGTGGGGAAGGTCACATGTAATCAGTAGGTACACAATGTGCGAAAAAGGGTCTTGAGTCTTATTATGCAGCTCAAAATCAACAACTACTTAGGTCAGAATGAGTTGAGTTGGTATTTTATTGGATTTGGGGTTTTTTTACTCTTTCGGCTTTTCCCTTTAGCAGGGGTCGTCACAGTGAATATTCATTCACACAAGTTTCAGCAATATACATTTATTGTTTGTGTGTAATTATATTATATATATATATAATAGTCTTATGGAATGCACAAATTTACCATGATGGACTTTTATTGGAAGTACCTGGTCAGTGGCCTAGTGGGTATTCAGGTGGTTGCAGCCGGTCACTGGCGGCAGGCTGGAAGGACACAGATCTATTGTTGTTGTTATTATTAATGGGTTTTTGTACTGGTCAAATCTCTATTCACCTATTCTTCCTTACTACAGGAGATTTGTTTCTCTTTAGTTTCATTTTCAGATGACGGTATTTGAGTGTATTAGCCATTTATTAACTTTCTAAGTATACATTTTAATAGGTATCCTTTTAATTTAAACTTTTATGCTTGTAATAAAAGTCAAGTTTTGAGTTTCCCTGTAACAGCATTACAGTGCATTTGGACTACACATATTTTAACACTGTTTTTATGCAACTCTTTTTTCACTGGATATTTTTTTTTATACCAGTGTTCTTTTACGGACTAATTGACGGAATGAGGACCAAACTGACTGGATTACTGATAAATGACTTTCTAACTGAATGGATTTTTGACCCACTCCTACTCTGATTTACGGACTTAATAACTGAATGACTGAATACATGAATGTGATGGACTTATGACATTGATGGACTTGCAGACCCAATGAACTGACAGAATGACTGAGACTGTATGACACATTGATTGCCATACAGGTATTTAGATATCATTCCTGGGTGTCCCCCTCTTTGTGTTCATAATAGTGCTTAGATGTAGAGTCCTCACTTGATGTTACTGATCCAGGCATTCTGTGCATGAAGTGAGGACAAAGACCCTGTGCTGTTGGACGTCAAACATTTTAAACTTTTTAAGGTTAAGACAAGATCTGAAGGAATTATGAATAGGTAGTAATGTTTTTTTACACAATGTATACAGTATTCTTCCCTCCTTGCTTTTGTGGATGGAGTAATGAAAGTCACTGGGTTAGTATTGTTTTATGAGATAAATGTTATTATTTTGCATATGTTTATGCTTTTACAATCTCTATGAATATTTCTGTGTTGTCCGCCTAAATGTAAGAAGCTAGGCTCCATTCGAATATATGAAATGACGAAGGTCCACATTGTACCTAGCTGTAGTCACTGATGTAAAAACATCTGTGTGCGTGTGTGTGTGTGTGTTTGCGTGTGGTGCGTGTGTGAATGGATGTGGATGTGCTTGTGTGAATCTGTTTGTTGTGTGTGTGTGGTGTGCATGTGTGTGTAATGACAATCATTTAAGATGATGGTCTGATCATCTGGACTGCACCCATATCGACATCTAGTTGAATATTTAACAACAGGATGTCTTTCTCTCAATTTAGAATTCTGGTATAAGAGACATGTGCATATCCATTTGATTTGACATCAGTCAATCTCTGCAACATCATAGGACCTTACTAATCAACGGACAATCTGATATAATGTTATGT
>JAUEKS010384508.1:0-10965 GCA_031762815.1 Tylodina fungina | reverse complement strand
TAATACGTAGGTCCCACTCCTTATATAACCTAATAAGTGTTGCTAGGGGTGTAAAACACGTTTCAAACAAACAAAACTGCATTTGTAAAAGTCATCTGAAGGTCATTTGTGTTTCTGCTTTACCAAACACCCCAATAATGAGTCGGTAACTCAAACAGTTACAGAAGCATACATCTCCAATCCATGAGTGCGTTAGTTAAGTGTGTAGTTTAATGTGGGCATCAGTATTATTCATCCATTTGAATTTGACAAGTAGTGATCTTAAATGCGCTATTTAAGAATTGATTTAAATAATTTTGAAATTTTAAAGTCCAATATAAAGAAAATTATGATGGAAGAAGTCCAAACCAAATGCAGTAAGTGTTGAAATAATTGTCCTGTATGTTATTGTGATAGCCTTTGGATTTTTCTAAATAAGCATCATGCCACCAGCCAATTTTAATGATGTCAGAGGCTCAGCAACTATTGAAATTTATTACGGAAATTTAGGTAGAGTGAGTAACTGTTTTCCCCCTTTCTTACTATAGGCACATATATAGGTTGGGTGACATTTGTAGCACCTGTGACTTCATTTTGAGCCTCTGCCCCTTGAATTCCATACCTCTTTCTCACCAGTTTTGAACTGAAAATGAATGGGTTCACTGCAATGTTCTATAGGTAAAGCTAAATTGAAAGCACATGGTTGGGATATCCAGGGGAGGATTAAAATTCACCAGCCAGCTTAACCTCAGAGATGTTCCAACAGCTTGAAATCACAGGTTTTCAAGGTGCTGCATCATTGTGAAATTATCAATTGAACGGGAGGGAATGAATATTTCAGTGATAGGCATTCCGCTTTAAGTCACAACGATTCTGGGTTCAAGACTAGGTTCAGACAGGTTGCTTCGCACGTTTAAAAAAAAAAAACCTTCACCCCCGGCTCCGACTAGGTAGTGAGAAGTCTGAATATTAAAAGCCTGTCAGATATGTGTGTATGTTCCATATATTGAAAAACCCCTTGCAGTTGATCATTGAGAGAACTGTTCTGGACAAGGTTTCTAAATTCAAAAGCTTGACCCTCACTATTTATGCTGTTTATGTTGCTGCTGTTTTCGAATGCCTACCTGTGCAAAGTGTGTGATGCGCCTAACTGATGACTCCACAACTTTCTCTTGTTTACTATTGCAAAGCAATTAGAGCCTGCATTAACGGGAATTTACACTATCGTATATAAGTGCTACCTATTATTATTATTTTTGTTATGTTGTCGTTATTAATATTATTATTATTATTACTACCATTATTATTATTATTATTATTTTTTAATATTAACTCTTAGAGTGCCAAGAGGGGTTTCCACGTTTGTGTCAGAGCATTTTAGAATTAATAGTCATATTTATGTGTTTTTTTTAATGGCTTGATTGAGGAGAATTGTACATATGAAGCCTATCTTGTTGTGTGGCCGCCCTGTGGTCGAGTGGTTAACCATTTGGCTTCAGATGCGGAGACCCGGGTTCGAATCTCCCCACCGGGGCAGATTTTGAAAGTTGGTCGTGTGGGCGTTTTCATGGCGATCCACCCCCGTCCTATCGGAGACGGACGTTAATATGTAGGTCCCACCCCTTATATAACCTAATAAGTGTTGCTAGGGGTGTAAAACACGTTTCAAACATTTCAAACAATCAAACATATCTTGTTGTACATCAATGTTAAGGGAAAATAATGAGGGAAAATATGCTTTCAACAGAAACAAAGAATAATGAAAGGTTAAAACTCTAATGAACGTCAGCGATATCGTCTTTTAAAAGATCATCGGCACAAACGCATCCTATAGACGATCGGCATGGAAAGAGATAAAATGTAGCTTGACATATGGTTAAATCAATTTTGACAAGGATCTCATACTGGTCTATGGATTGTGTTTGTAGACCTAAAATGATGATCCATCTTTGCATCTCACGTTATCATATTCTATGTGATTATTTGTTTATCTTTAGTGATCATTTTGCTTCAACTTCCAGGCATTTTGAGTTTGAGCATACCATAACATCATTAAACCCTTGGTTTACCATTTCAAGCTGAGACCAATTTCTATGAACAGTGTACAGCAGGGAGACAAACTATTCCAAAGTGACAGTCATTTGAAAGCTTGATCCAAGCAGGAAGATGTAGATCCCATAGCTTATTTCAGAATACTTGTATGCTTTGCTTGATAGGTATGACATAAACATCCAGTTACAGTTAGGGCATGTTGTGCTGAAATTTCATGACATCCTTTCTCCTTTAATTGTCTTTGTTGCCCAAATCACTTATGGATCCATTTAAGCTTTACAGACAAGATCCACCAATAATGATCTATTGTCCTCATCTGGGGAGTGTCACTTGCTCAGGATCCTTGGAAATATATGATATGATGAGTGTGATTTACCTGAGTCCTGTATTGATCATCATCTGATGAGTGTGCTGAAACATGTACAGTAATGATCATGTGATAAGTGTGACTTGCCTGGCTCAGTGTAATGGTAATCTTTTTGTGATCTGGTCCCAACAAAGAGATTGCCTTGTTTTATAAGTTTTATGTTTTGCACAGTGACTGTGAGTCTGTGACACATGGAGTTTCAAGGACAGGGTTTGAATCCCGCTGAAATGACGAAATGCTTAATGTGTTCAATAAAATTATCCTGCATACAATAAGTTATTGCAGTTTCTTATAGCATGGAGCTGAGTTTCTAGCTGTTAAACAGTGTTTTTTTTTCTACTTTTTCATAACCCAGGTTGCATAACTTAGTCACATCTCGGCAGCAGGACAAGCAGACGTTGGCATCCCTAGAAAAGAAGCTGACAGAAGAACGTAAAGTACGGACAGCCCTGGAGCAGCAACTGGTCAATGAGAAGAAAAACAAGAATGCTGAGGCTGCAGCCGCTGCCCGTGCTGTAGCCATGGCAGCAGCTGCAAGGTATGATGTCAACTCGGTTGCTAGTGACCTTTTCCTCCTATCTGTTTATGTGCACACATTCCTGTCTAGGAATATCTTCCTAAGTAGCGAAATTCACTGTTTTTTTAAAAATCTAATCTGGGTAGCATCTATTGTTTTGCGAATGATACATTTGATGAATAAAGACTCTGCTTCGTTTCAGGGGAGAATGTACAGACAGTTGCAAGGCTAGACGCAGAGACTTTGACAATGAAATGAAACAGCTTCGTAGAGAAAACAAACTGAGGGAAGACCAGTACAGACAGTTGGAGCGAGAGGTGCAGGTATGCTGTCTGAAGGAGGGTGTCAGTGGGGCTTTCACACTGGACAATTTATACGCTGTGGGTGTTTTTCTTTATATTTCTATGTGTGTGTATGTGTGTCTGTGTGCGTGGGCGCGTGAGCGCACACGTGCCTGTGTGTGTAATTTTACTATTTTTATTTAACTCAGACTTGCCAAATACTACGAAATTTTCGTATTTTTACGAAAGTTACACCCTAGCTATGAATATACGAACATGCGCGACTTAATACGAAAATTCGTGACATTTGAAATTCGCACAAGCCTAATTAAATCATAGATCTAATTGACTCTGGTGGGTGAAAAAAAACGAAATGGCAGAAGTACGATGTCTAAGGCCTTTGTTTAGAATCCCAAATCGTGTCCTCCGATATTCATATGAAACGAATGGTATCGAGTACCATTGCTTGATGTTGGGTCCATGATTTTGTATTTCCTACCGAGTACCAACAATGTTTTTAGTTTGGAATCGATAGTCTGGGATTTGCCACATTGTTGATTCAGCATATCTATTGATCAGCTGAGCTGTAGGCTACATTTTCCATTCATTCGAATTGAATACCCGGGCCTAGCCCTATTGGAATCATTTTGATTGAGTCTGCGGTTGAAGACTGCTTTCTTGAGATTCTGGATATATTTTATATACGATTTTTTAAAAATTATATTCTGTGAAGTCTTAACTGTCTAAGTATATTGTTTTACAATTACTTTTGTGCTGAAGGACTGTAGGCTTATTTAGCTAGAATCTAGATTTTCTAGCAATAGAATTATAGATTTAATCTAGCATCTAGATCTACACTAGATTAGATTATCAGTGATTATCTTTAGTTTTTACCCTCATTGGACCTTTTATTGTGACCATGGCTCAGCCACCCGAAAAGAAACCTAAAACTGCCGGGTCACATCAGACTTTTAAAACGTGAAATGTGAGTATTTTAATGGGATTGTTTTTAGAACTAGAGTGAATACTAATTTATTGCCATGACTACGAATATTTAGGCCCCTGACTACTAATTATGGCAAATAGGGTTTGGCAAGTCTGTTAATTTTATAATACCAGTATTTTGAAAGTTGGCTACGGAAACTTTAATTGCAGATGGCAATGTAACTCCTGCCTTACAGCATTTGTGCCCACATCCAACCTCTCACGGTATACATAGCTGTTTTCCTAGAAATTCACTTCTCTTTCAAGGCTAAACAGGCTCATTATCGGAAGTCATGGCACGTGCCATGGAATAAAGATGCAGCTCAACAGTGTCACAACTGGGGTAGTTTTAAGTTGTTACCAGAAGGTAACGCATTGAGAAAGTCACAATATTGTAAACAATTTTTTGTGTGCTCAGAACCTTGCTGTGTTGACCAATTTTATCTCTTTTGCATTGTCCATTGTGTGAACATGATGAACGTGTGAGTTGTTACCTTCTAGCTCGGTCAACCATTGCGCCTTGTGCTCCACTTCGTGTGGTTGGCTGTTTCTTCAGCTGTTTAAACAAATTGAAGCAAAAATCGTAATCATGGTCTGTTCGAGGCTCTGTGAAGGAAGTGAGACGATCAGAAACATTAGGCAATCATCCTTTGACTTAATGTGCTTATAGTATTGACACAGATCACTTATTGTCAGAAAGATTGTGGCTCACATGTCGCCATAGCCATGTTTGCCCATTGGTGCCCCACTCCTTGCCTCAACAGTGTGTCATCTGTCCCAGTGACCAGGGCAGAGAAATCAACATTTCTCTATAGGAAGTGTGAGGAGCATTTTAGGCCATTACTATTTATAAGTCTCAACCATATGCTGTTTTCCCTTTGTTACTCCCTCCTCCCCAGGCATTGAGGCAGTACAAGGACTCCCAGAAGGAGACTGAGGTTCTCATGAAAGCTCTGTCTACGATGCAAGACAAAAATACAGAGCTAGAAAACAACCTCTGTGCTGAGACTCGCTTCAAGCAAGAATTGTTTTCGGCACTGGGCAAAGAGAGGAATGAGATAAAAAATTTAGAAAGTAATTGACTTTTGAATATTTTTTTGTTTTGCAGATATTAGTGAAACATTTGTTATTTTGATTATTGACATGATTCGGAAACGGATGTAAGCAAAATAAACAGGCTTTTGGTCACTTGAAATTGGTATACGACTGCAATCCAGATCGGAAATCGTTCAAGTTATCTTATTGCCAGGAGTGCATAGGATGCAATTTTTGTCATCAGCTTCACAGTTATTATCCCCTATATATAGAGAAACACCATTTGCTCCTGGCCACTGCATCTTTGATACTCAAATCCCTTAAAAGCATATCAGAAAAAGCCCCCACTTTCAATTTATTTTACTTCTTCTTATCATACTCATCATATTTATACATAAGTTTCCTGAAACTGAAACTATGCAATGCTTTTTCATGTGACTTCTGTTTTTCCTAATACATTCATTTATATCACTTGTCAGATGCTGTGGCTGAGAAGGACAACGAGATACTGGAGTTGAAGTCTAAAATTGCAGAGGTGATGGCCCTGATCCCCAGCCCGGCTGTAACCAGTTACCAGCACCACTCTGAGAGGAACTCCTCCCCACACTTCTCCTCTGGTTTCAACCACAATCAGGACTTGAGTTGCGTAATGCCTGTCTTCAATGATACTGACCTGGCATCATCTTCAGAGCTGAATCCCAACGCTTCAGACTACACCCCCAAGTCAGCCATCTAGTTTGTGGCCCTGTTGTCTATCTGAAAAAGGAAAGGTGTAATTTTCACAGCTGGCTTGATCAGTACATTAGGTGGTCTTGTCAAGTCAATTTTTGTTTTGTTTTAAATTGAAATATTTAACAACACTCCTGCCCTCTCTTGTAGTCTGGCCTGTTGATTTTATGGTAAATAATAAATCCCTTTTTAAAATTGCTAATGACACCTAAAGTTAAAGAAAGTTAATATAGTGGATTCGAGGGATATAAAGAAAAAGGAAGACTTAGAGTCATCTGATATATACCTAATGTGAAGGATGTGAAATGCAGATTTTAATTAAAGGTTTAAATATAAAAGCATTTGGACAAAGCTATTAGGAAGGTGCAATGGCCCAGCGAAAATTAACGGAGTAGAGAAAACCCCAGTGCAGATGATTTAGGGTAGGGGCTACAGCTGGTGAATTTCAGGCAGTGCTCCTTGTAAAGACAAATATTATACTTTTCGAAGTTTTGTTCCTCAGAGAAAATCTCTACATCGGTATAGACATTACATGCAGTATGATAAATGTAGGCCTAACTTAAAAGTAAGTAATATACACGTGATATGAGATGGTGCTCTCCTCTCTCAAAAGTTTGCAATGTAGACTGCAGGTAGTAGTAACTTCTTTTGTCAGTTTGGTTTTTTGGTTGTTAAAACTGTTTCTATGACAATAGGGTTATGTGGGTTTGGTCAGGTAGTGGTATCCAGCAGTTTCTTCCTCTCCTCACCAATTGTATTGTTTGACAGCCCCAGCTAGCCATCTGAATGGCTACTTCTATTTATTCTTGCTTCTGTTATTAAACTGGGTATGTCCAGCGGTGATGCATTAGACTTTTGAGGTTGTGCATTTTTGGAGTTGTTTGCATACTCGATTGCTTGGAAATATTCACACTCAAGTAGATTTCTTGTTATAATGATCATTTGTTTATTTTACTGATTTTTTTTTCTCAGAATTACCTGTAAATGCTGATGCTGTAGGAACTGCTCGCTTCCTTTTTTTAATGTTGTAATTTATTTAATTTGGATAATGTTATGGTAAACATTTTAGTTGCAGTTCAAAACATTGAGGCACAGGTAGCCTATTAAATGAGGTGTATGAGTCTTACAACTGGGGTTTTATTTATCTTGCGAACATTATTTTTAACCAGGTGTAGGTGTACAATGGGTCAGAGTTAATCAAGGTCAACAAGCAGGTGTGTCAGGGCTTCACATCTCTATAGGAAGGCTTAGAGAAATTATAACATGGCACTGATCGTTCTGCTGTTTCGAATGACTTTATTATTGAAAGCAGTGTTTCTTATGCTATGGCCGTATTGTAACAGTTGATTCTATCATAGCATTTTTTATCATCTACTGATTTTACCACTCTAAGCTATTAACAATGTTAATCGAATCAGGTTCAGTGTTTTCCACTGGTGATTGGGCCTCTCCCACATATGAGACATCTCGCCTGTCATTGTTTTTGGCATTTTTGGGTGCAAGTTCTGTAAAGGTTGTCATAAGACTCAAAGCATGCCATTTACGCTGAACATTTCTGGTACTTTATTTAAAGTAGTACATATATCAGATTATACTACACTTATACAACCAAGGAGTGGAGGATAGAAGGTCTTCAAATGTTCTAAATCCTGTGCTGTTTTTGTTCGACGTACCCACATTGTAACTTGTCCAGTGCCAGGTATTATTGTTACTCTATTGTCTTCATTTTGCACATCTTTTATCATAACCTTCTAGAAATCATATCTATGGTGTCCGATGGTTCTTGATATGCTAAAATATTTAAACTTTACTTGTCTCATTATGCCAGTCTTTGTGTGGTAGCTCTTATACAAATTTTCAGGTCTTGTTTTTTTTTCATTTTGACAACAAATCTGCATTACACATGAATCCATAATACACGGCTTCAATGTTCCTTCACAGCTTATTTGGTTACATCTCTTTTCTCTTAGGAATATTTTTGAACTGATATGTTTTAGAAGTTGAATTGACAGAGTAATTGGTGAATGTTTGGTTTTTCACCGTACACACAAACACTAACTCTGTTGACCTTTGTTAAAGGTTGAGCTACAATTTGATTTGTGCTTTAAATATTGTTGTCTTGCCTTGCACCTTGCCTGTATGCTTTATCTCTCCATGATGCTTACTTATTTTTCTCAAGAAGCTGTTGCGAAAACAACATCGTAGAAGTTGTGTACGAAAATGTAACGATTTTTATTATAGGGAAAGAAATATCCTGTATTGGCTGAATTAAGTTAGCTATGTTGCTTTAGTATTAGGGTCTCAGTCTAGATGGGCATTGCTAACTGTCAAAAATTACCATGTAAAGCTTAGTCTAAGGGACACAACTTTCGAAAATTAGCTTTGAGCGTATTTTGAGCTAACTTTAATGGCAGGTGTATGTTTGTGACTTTCATAGATAAACCATATATAATGTGTACTTATATTTAAGCAAACTTTTCACTTGATTTGCGATGTCCGTGGACACATGACAATTATAGGTCAGAATGTATAAGTACACCCAAAATGGTCCATGGGATCAAAGGCAATTCTTGCAATAGTTTAATAGAACCGTTGTTGTGAGTGCATACCCTAGTATATCATTTGTGATACATTTTTTTTCTCTTTAAAAAATCACTTCCATTTTTCATCACTATTTTCAAGTTGGGCCTTTAAAAAGCTAAAGCATTTTTGTAATGTGTATTTTTCTGCTATTAAGTATGTGTTAATCAAGTAGTCATGTCTGTGTGATGGGAAACGCTATAGCTAACCATACATGCATACCACACCTCCAGTATTATTAGTTTTATGTTTGCTGCAAACTTGTCATATACCGATATAGGTAAATGTCGTGGTGTTTCCTTGTGAATGTGAACACTGCCACATAAACTACTAAAGTCGGAATACAGTTAAAATTTTAGTTTTTTTATTTGAATGTAACATCACAATTCCTGTAAGGAAAATTCATGCGACATCTTGTGAACATTAAGAACTGGGGTTTTAACAGGGCTGCTAGAGTTCCGCTAATTGGCGGATTTCTGCTATTTTCGTTCAGGGCAACGATCATGCGCTAAAAATCCGATATCGGACCCTCCACCATTAAGAACTTCATTATTTTGGCTGATAAAAATGGCGAAAGTAAATTTAGCGGAAATTTGAGTCAAAATGGTTAATTTCTTACTGCTTTGACTGTTAACGATTTCACACACTCTTTTATATGGTATCGAATACTCCATAGAACATCGTATGCGTGAATATCTAATAGGATTTCATTCAGCTACTTAGTTGTGGATTCAACTTTCCGATTATATTTAATTTTCGGCGATTCGTCTTCTGTCATTTCGGCGATTTTTCAGGATTCTACCTCATTGTTCTCATGCCGATCGAAAAGTGAACATGGCTAGACGTGTGATCATTGAATGTGATGGAAATGCCAAAGAAATTGACGCGCCAGTGAAAAAGTGGAATTGGAGTTGGATGGAGACCAAGAGTGACGACGAGAAACTTTTCTCGGAGTTTATTCGTAAACTGAATTAACCTGGACTAGCTCTTTGCACCTCATGCGATACGGAGATTGCTTACGGAGCAAGGGGAATAAGAGCCATTTTGCAACACTGTGAAGGTGCCAAACATAGAAGCCAGTCTAAACTGCTGAAGGATAGTTTTCGACCATGTTAGTAGATCTAGATTTAGAACAAATGATCAGATCTATTCATCATTTAGCTTTCTTGATTTAGCCTACTTCTTTTTTAAACCAGAAAATAGAAAATATTATAAGGCCCAATTTCAATATGCCAATACTGCCAATAGATCTAGAATCTAGTACAGCTAGATCTAGATCTAGATTAGATCTTGATTCTAGATGAGATCTAGATCTAGGCAGAGACCTGGATTTTTGAGATCTTGGATTTTCATATTTCACAGACTATAATTAGATCTAGATCTATAGATCTAGATCTTGATTCTATATCAAATTCTAATTCTTTTTCTTTCTTCTTTACAGTTTTTCTTTTGCCATGTAACCAATGCATTGTTGTCTTCTCAATGGGCCATATATATGATATAAAACTCAATTTAAGTGTTGATATGTCCTATTGATTGTGGGGGATTTTTTTTAGTGTTGCGCATCGGCATTCGCAGATTTTCAAATATTTTCAGATATTTTTGAAATTTGGATCTGGCAGCCCTGGTCCTGAGAGGCGATTTTCATTAGGTTAAACCAAGCGTCAGCCACAGAACAACACTGCCATTTTGTAGCATAAAGCGGACAGTGACAGATTTTTTTATTTTCCCCATCACTTTCTGGATAGGATGCCAGTTTATCGCAGCATACCATTCCAGCCGAAGCTGTACCCATTTTCACCTGGGTTGATTAAGCAATAGGGATAACTTTTCTTGTTTAAGGAAAAAGACATGTCGCCAGTAGCCTCGAACCCGGTACCTCTCGGTCCACAGTTTACTGCTCTAGCCGCTAGACCACAGCACCCCTTTGACAGAGCTCATTGCGAGGCTCCTTGGTTCATATATTATGCTGAGGCTTAAGGATAATGCAGTTAGCAGCATGCGAGATTGAAGCAGGCACTGATCCCTTCATTCAGCGTTTGGAGGGAAAGACAAACTACTGGGTGTAATCGAATGAATGAATGAATGACTTGAGTTTTTCACCTCTTTTCAACACATTTAAGGTTATATCAGAGGTGGGACCTACGTTTTAAATATCCCTCTCCAATAGGACAAGGCGACTCTACATGAGCCATGGGCCAGAGAAAACTCTGAAAATAATCTTGGGTGAACCTGGGCTCGAACCCACATCCTTCGTCTTCTGAGGCGAATGTCTTACCACTACACCACAGAGACCCCCTTACTGGGTGTGATATACAGGAGACTGGAAGGATAGAACCCAAAGACTTCGCAGGATAGAACCCAAAGACTTCGTAGAAGGATGTGATAGAGAAATGGTGTACCCTAGGAACATTTTTTTGGGGGGGGGGGGGGGGGGGGGG
>JAUEKS010384397.1:0-10966 GCA_031762815.1 Tylodina fungina | reverse complement strand
CCCCCCACCCCAGTCCATCTTACCAGCCCTTATATATATTTATATATATATATATATAATATATATATATCAATCACAGTACTCTTTCACCTTTCACCTCAGATCCACAGCGAGTCTTTCTGCTTACTCAGTGATGATAACAGAAAATTGTCAACAACAAAAAAAAGAGGAAAATTTTTTTTCAACTCACAACGTGCATGAAAACAGCCCTCACCCCTCTCCATCCCCTATGCAAGCCTATCTGATAAATAAAGAAAGCCTTATTTTGATATCAAACTATTTAAAGGGGAAAAAAGAGGTTGGCAAAAAATTATCATCACTGTTACTATCTAACCCAATCGCTTATGTCCACTCTCTAACCCAAATCTTTTCTGTCTCTCGCTAAAACGAATCTCTTTTGTCCATTCTCTAAACCTATCCATTCTGTCTACTCTTTAACCCTGGCTATTGCTTCTGTCCACTCGTTCCACTTTATAATCCAATCTCTTTAGTGTACCTTCTAATCCTAGCTCTTATGCCCACTCGCTAACCCAGTCTTTTCTGTCCCCTCTTTAACACATTCCCTTCTGTCCACTGTTTTAACCCAATTTCTTCTGTCCACTCTTTATTAACCCCAATCCCTTTTGTCCATCCAATCTTGAAACGGATATGTTCTTCCTAAACCCAAAATATTATATTCTGCCCCATTAGCTAACCCAATTGCTTCTTTCCATGCGCGTGCGAATGAGGGGTTGATAGAGAATCTTCTTGTAGACATTACTGTGTCCAGTCTAGGAGTAATGAGTAATGAGTAACTTGTAGATAGGCAGAAATGTATTGCATTGCCAAGAAGTATGTGTTTAACTAACTCACCAATTACAAACTTAACTGACTGCTCGATAGTAGACACTTTTAAAATAAACCAAAACATGCAGTATTCACATTATCAGAACCTTCCTTTTTCATATCATTATGATTCCTTTATTTATTCCTTTGTTTAACTTAAGTACAGACTGCACATTGTAAGTTGTAGTAATAACTTTCTAAATTATAGTTGTTTGTAACACTGACTTCAAACTCTTAATAGTGGATCAAATCTTTTCTATCAACTCACTGAATCTCTAGAGTGGGTTGTGACAGAGGACATTCACCAGCAAACAAGATGAAGGAATCTTGTAGTGTAATAAACCAGGTGACAGTGCAGTACTTACCTTGTCGATGGTGTCAACAAGATTTATGACATTGGCCTGTGCATGAGCATTATTATTCGTCTTATTCCATGATGACCCATGTTGACATACAACAACAAAATGACACAGAGATATGTGACAGAAAAGACCCATGTACATGCATGATAAGAAATTACCCAAATAAGGTATAAGAAATGACCTGAATAGATGTTTGACAATAAAGGACCCAAGTAGATCCATGACAAGAATTGAGCTAAATAGATGTATGAGAAATGACCTCAATAGATGTGTGACAAGAAATGACGTAAAATAGACGTATGACAAGAAATGACGTAAAATAGACGTATGACAAGAAATGACGTAAAATAGATGTATGACAAGAAATTACGTAAAATAGACGTATGACAAGAAATGACCCATGTTGGCCTATGATAAGATGTTTTCAGCAGAAGAAGTGTCTCCTCGCATATTGATTATTGATTATTGATCCCTTGCTCTGCCCACTTCCCTGCTAGTTTGTCCATGTCAGTCATGAACTATGGAAAGAACAATAAATGCTAATGATATACCTGGTATTTATTATTTTATATTCCTATAAAATTTATAAAAACAATAATAAAGCTGTAACATTATCTTTGAAACTTAGATCTAACTACTCTTCCAAGGTTTTTATAGATTACTCCTTGGTGTTATATATATGTTACTTCTTTATATCATTTTTTCTTGGTGCTACTTCTTACTTCTTCATGTAGATTACTTCTTGGCACAATATGTTACTTCTTTATGTAGATTAATAATTGGTGCTTATGTTACTTATTCATATGTATATTTAGATTAGAGAGATTATTTTTGGTGCTTCTGTATAATGACTTCTAGGTGTTCTGTGGTATGTCTTTATTAGAATGGTAAATCAACACTTATTCATACATAGAAATTGTGTTATGATTATATGATGTAGCTAACACCTTGGAGTAGAAATGCTATGCTTTCGCTTTGCTTTCAGTTTCAATGTAGAATCAAATCTAGATCTATAACTTTTTAATTTTTAAATGATTGTAAAATGTGTAGATATCTAAGCAATACAAGAAGTAATTTTTTTTTCTTTACTCTTCCTTCCCCTTCTCCCCTTTCCTGTCCTGAAAATAGTGAAAATATTTAATCTTATTTTATTGTTTAATGGACAGTTATGTAAATGTGTAAACCCACTACTACCTTTCTGTAAGTGAAACATCAGATGACCGACATGAGCTTGTCTTTTTGCAGGTCAAACCCCTGGACCACAACAGTGCCCGCCCTCGCCAATGTTTGTCTCTGTCCCACCCCGTACTCAAAAGCTCATGCACTCAGAAGTTTACATCAGGTTGGTTATACGACACTTATACCTCTTTGCCATATGCAAAACACTTTTTCTGTAAAGAAAATAGTTGGTGAACATAATTTAGTTTTAATGCCGTTAAAGATTTTTGGATGCTGAGTGGTCACAATTCCTTGTGTTTGTAGAAAAAGAATAAGTTTATGAAAATTGGTGCAAGTACATTTTTTTTTTACATCGAGTCTTTCATCTTCTTTTGGCAGATACATTGAAGGGTTGAACACAGAAAGTCATAGCATCTCCGATTGGGAGCGTTCTATGTCAGCCACGCGAGAAACCATGCCATACCAGCCGGAAAGCAATCTGCCTGGGCAATGGTTGGCGCAGGGCTCAGGTTGTCATGGAAATGTTACAAATGCCTTATGGGCCCTTAGAGACTACATGCTGAAAGATGCCCTCAGTATATCTCGCACCATGTCCTTTGAGGACTTGTAGTGGAAATCCTTTTAACTCCAGTCAAGTGAACTCTGTTTGCTAAATGTTGGAACTCTGCAGCAAATTCATTATAATATCATCACTGTAAAAACATAGAATCTCTAATTCTCTAGATCTAAGTGTTTGGTGACTTGACAAAATTTTTCCTTTCTCTCTACCCATGTTGGCCAGGGATAGTCCAATTGGAGGTAGGCATTGGATCATCGCGAATTAAAATCTGTTCAGTGTGTCAGATCTTTGTCCCATTGTGAGTAGAGCCTATTCAGTGGATGCAATTACTCTTACAACTGAATAGTAGTTGCAGTTAGAGTAGTTAAAATCACATTATGGAGGCGCATTTACAATCTGATTGACAGTTTTTGCTCATATTTCAGTGGAATGTTAAGAATCCTCATAAGTTGGCGCTATTTATCATACTATATTTGGTCATTCAGATTGTTTTTAGTGTCACAGCAGAGCTAATGACTTGGTTTCAGTAAGCCTTATAAGTATAAATGGTTCGACAATTCATCTGCGTATAAAGTGGGAATTTTAATATGAAAGAAACATTCTAAAGGAATATATTGAATCTGTCACGTTTAGCCACATTTAGCAATTAAATTTTAAATTATGGCAGATTTATTTTTAACCATGGGCTGAAAACCAAGGAAAATATATTGTAAAAGAAAACCTTACTGTGTTTATCACTCTGATACCCACTGTTGTCCTCCCTGCTCACTGGATTAGGAAAGCTTCCATTGTCCTTAATATCTGATGAAGTGTTGAAAATAACTGCATCAGATTCACAATATATCACTAAGAAAGACCAGGTTGTTCTGACATGCGATATATGTTTTCATAACAAAGAAGAAATTGAGAGCCTGATTTTAACATAATAATGATAAAAATAGCTAAAATAATTTTAATACTAATAATAATAATGCATTGAATTTATATGACACTATTCTTACACAGAAACTAGCTCTTGGCACTTTACAATGGCATTAATAAAAAGCATTTAAACTCATCTATACAATAATTGCCAAATTACAAATAGTGGTGTTGAGAAAAATTGGAGAATACCAATGTGTTTTTAAACTACTTTTGAAGGAGGTGATGCTCTGTTTTGTTTTTGGATCTCATGGATGACATTGCTGGACCAGGCAACGTGAAAACACTTTCGCCAAATATTTTTCAATTAAATGTGCCCTAGCTTTTCAGAGGCATTTTGAATTTTGTAATCTAAGAGACCTTGTCGAGATGTATGGCACTAGAAGCTCTGACAGGTATGATGGAAATCAGACTTGTTGAGGCATTGATAGACCGGCATGACTGCAAGTTTATACTCGATTTTTGCTACAACTAGCAGCCAATGCAAAGTCTTCAGCATTGGGGTGATGTTATCGCTTTTTTTACTTTTTCTGAATTAATGGAGCTGCATTATTTAGTTTGGCAATTTTTTTTAACTTGTGAAAGCATACAACAGGCATTTACAGTAATCGAATTTTGAAAATATTAAAGGTGTTACAATTACAGGAGTTTTCATTGCATCTTGAGTAAGATAATTCCTAATCAGCCTGATTCTTCTAACTCCCAGTTTAGAGATCTGCACAAAATGTTAATATGGATCCCCATAGAAAGTCTTGTTTAGACGGATCCCTCAGATTTTTAACTTTCTCGCTAGTTGTCAATACTCATCAATATTTTACCTTACTGGGATTTCATGGCTGTACACTTCAGATTTTAATGTGTAATTTCGCTTTGAGAATTGAAACACAAAGCTTGCAAAAGCACTTACGATCATTATGGATATCAGGGAATGGAGGATAGAAAGAGTGTTGGTTCAGATTTTGATAAAAGTGATTGATGTCAGAGTCAGAGATCAATTATGTCTATGTGCTATTGAAAGGCAGCAAAATTGTATTGTCTATTATGCATTTATTTGTGTATTTGTACATATTTATGTGGTAACAAGTGTACATAATTCAACTCCAAGTGGATGTCATGCAAAATTGGCATGCTGACAGAAATAGCCCTACCTTTTCCTTGTGTGTTCTATATTAATATACTCTTGGGAGCTAGAAGTTATAACTCTTAATAAAACAGTTCTCTATTTTGTGGGCTCCAACCTTGTAACTAATTGTCTTTTCTTATTTGCTCTTGCCCCATGTCATGTCTTTTGATAAACAGAACACGTAATAGCTTGCCTCTCCGTGTCTTTCTGTTTCCTTTTTACAAATAAGAGTTGGCAGAATGCTGACCCATTTCACTGCCACTCTCATTGTCCTTCATTCATCAGTCGCATCACTGCCTCAAGGGCCTGACAAGCCATATATATGGGCCTGGAGCTAGCACTCGTCAAGTACTTGTAAGATAGACATGGCAGCACGTATGAAGGTTTGGAGCGCGCAATATGCTATGGTCATGCTCAGCATGAATGAATCAATCCAAATTTGGTTTACAATTACTAGCTTAGTTTCACCGCGATTTGAGCAGGTTTATCTCATGCCGTGTCAGTGACCTAGTATGCTGGCATGCTAAGGGTTAAGAACGAATTAATATAACAGTCATGAAGGCTTATGTGCAATGTGTTTGTGTGTGTGCTGAGGGCATGCTGATATAACTTGTTTACTCATGTGGTCTCATGCTTATTCACGGGGGATCACTGATGCCTGGCCTTATCTGCAGTACAATGTTCAATTGAGCAGGGAAAACTAGAATTGAAGAGGGAGCCAGTTGCATGCTTAAGATTTATGTACCAGTGATTGACGATATGCGTAAAATATATTTCAGAGAGAACTTTAAAGCTAATTCAAAGGATATAACAAAAGTATTTCTGTATCAGCATCTTGTAGGTAAAGTCTTCGAGAAAAAAAATTTGGGGCATACAGTGTATATATCAATAACTTGATTTTCACACTTGTAGCTTTAAATTAATCAGAAATAACTTGTAACATAACAACATACTATACTGATGATAATATGGGTGAACATTACTTAAATGAGCATTCATTTGTAGAGTGGTGGTTTTTTTTAAATAAACCTTTACTTGGAATGTTGAAGCCATGTCTTCTTGTTACCACTGTACTATAATGGATTCATTTTTTTTTTCTTTTTTTTTTATGCTGATGCTCGTGGTTATGGTTTTTACATCATTGGGTGTTGTGATTTACGTCTGCCACATCCTGAAAATTTAGTTGTTGAACTCGGATTGATGTTGTAATTATTGAGTTCTTGTTTAAGCATGAATACATGGATAGAAAAAACTATTGAAGCGACCATAGCATTAGAGATGGGTAGCCCAGAACTAGTGTTGGACTCTAGTTATGTGAAATGTACACTGCTTTGTAATGTGGACTTTGGCGGTTTAGTTTAGTTTTCTTTTGTCTATGTCTTCTGATTTTGCTTCCCTTCCCTTGGTCAGAACACCAAGCTTTGTGCTCTTGTGTGATAGTGATAACTTTAAAATAGCTGAGTTCTAACTTGATCTTTGTTAAGGAAATGTACAGGAGAAAAGATGAGGATCAAAAAGATGTGCGGCTGAGATTTATCACTGCCTATGTTCTAAAGAAGGTTTAAGGACCTATGCTGACATTAACCTCATTGATGATGTGATAAATGTTACACGGCTGTTAAGCGCCGCGATTTTGTTCGCTGGGCCCCACCGACCCGCCGCTGTCATTTGATCCGGTCACAGGCTTGCTACCTGCACCAAGGGGGGAGTGGTGGGGGGAAATGCCTTCGTTGGACTGGCGTGTTGATTTTCATTATTTGTGACAGTAATAAAATAGACCCACATTTTATTCTTGTTGTGAAGTTTTAATAGGTAATCACAATAACAGGTAAAAGTAGGAATAGTCACAAGAAAATATCATTCTATGTAAAATAGCAGCAAAGTTCTCGGCTCGTAATTATTTGATATTTTAGTGAAAATTTTGACCAATACATCACTTTGGGAAAAAAAAGATGATATTAACAAACCAGTAAATTAATGAATTAAGAGACTTACCAAGCTAAATCCTTGTGACAAGTTTCGAACATTAATTATAACCGTTTGAATGCAAATACTCTCAGTGGCACAAATATAAATCTTGTTTAGTTAGCGATTGTCCACCACATGTTCTATATGGTTCATTTAGTCGCTCTGTATGCAAAAACACAAAAGGTAACAAATTGTATCGAGAAGTGTGTATGATATTGATAATTAAAATTAGTTTAAAGAAAAAATATCTACTAATTGAAATTTTATGGAAACATGACTTAGAAAACATGTTGTAATACCACAACCAAAGAAAAGAGCAGAATATAGAAAACACCATTCGACAGGCGAAAAGTAAATGGTCCTAGTGGCACCAAAATGAGATACTGACATTTATGCAGGAATGGGGAAATTAGTATTTAAAAATGTGTAATCCCTGTAGAAATCAGGTCACGCGCGTGCTATTTGGGATTCCCCAGGTTACTGAAGCAGGGAAGACTCCCCAATTACGGCTGGTTTATTACCCTGGACGGGTCGCCCATGTGGTCAACTAAAATCACAGTTTATGCCCGTTATTAGCAGCCGTACTTATTACTTTAAGAGTTCAAATCCAGTGTAATGTGTTCTTTATGGGCTTACTATATTCTTGTGAACTTTGGTTGGATGTTGTGGAAACTTTTACTTTTAGCGTTTTATGCCATTAAGGGCATATTTAATGTTGCAACATAGCTGTTCATTAACTCATTGGCTGACATCATCGTATAGCTACTACGGATTAAAATTTGTAGCCGCTTGTTATCAAGGCAATAGTCACAAAGACAGCCTCTTCTAGAATTTGCATAGTTCCCCCCCCCCCCCCCCAAGTTTATTGATTAGATTGGAGATGATTTTATGGTGGATTTTTTTCTGACTATACCCACTACTTGTCAAAATGATGAGTTCAGGCTAGAGAGGGTTGTTTTCAAGTAGACAGCAGAGCGGACTATATATGTCATATATGCTTAATGTATGTGTCAGACATTATTTTGATCATGTTTTATCAGAATTTTAATAAAAATTAACTAGTTTGATGACAAATGTTTAGGTCATTTACAGTCACAGCTGGATTTTTAACTGAAAATCAAGGTCAGTTTTCAAAAATTTGAAAAACAAAGTAACAAAGGAAGAAAATGCCTTTATGTTTAGTTATGGTATTTTTTAATAAATTGTTTCACAACTAAAAATTTTAATGATCTACCTGTAATAGTTTTGTCAGAATGATTTTCTAAAAACACCCACAAAGAGGCTAGTATACAAGGAAAAAAACCACACACACACACACATATATATATATATATATATATATATATAAAAGGGGTGGCTTTCACTTCTTCCAACAAGTCGGTTCACTCAGTCATGAGTAGGTCACCGGATCTTCTGTGAGTTTATATCAAATTTTGATTTTACAAGATCATATTCATCAGCCTCACCAGCGTAGAATAGTTAGGCCTCATACCTAACATGTGGTGAGAGTCCAACTTTTGGACAAGTGAAGGCTGGGGCATCCCTAATCTATAACAGCCTAACAGGAAGTACAGCTGGTTGTAAAACATTTGCTTCACAAAACAAATGAGAAAGGGACCCCCCCTCCCTAATGAGATAAGTGGGGATTGTCAGAGGCAACAGCCAAAGAAATGTATGATGGTGATTTTACGAAATAATAACTTTATTTGGAGGCCCTCCAAAGAGATAACAATCAATAGTGAAGATATAGGATCATTGATATTTCTAATGCTTGAGTAGTATGAGATAGTACAGGAATCTGAAACTTGAAATCCAAGAGACTGAACTGCAAGAAATATTGTCATACCAGCTCAACTATATTGAAATTCCTCTGATCTTATTATTCCATCGCCCATTTAAAAAAGTATTTCAGAAATGCATTTTTTGGTGTGAAATTAGAACAGCTGGAAATAAATAACTTGATGCTAGGGCACTGATTACCCACCCCTTTGGACACATGTAGTATTTCTTGAAATGAGAAGAACCTACAAAAGCTATATGAAGAGCAAAATACTGTCACCCTCTCTATTTCATTATATTTTTCTGAATTTCAATCTTTTTTTTAAATGCATGTACCGAAGTTTGTTTTCAGACAAATTAACGAGATGGAGATATGAAGAATGGCTTGTGTAATCTTCCCAAATAAAAATGTTATGCACCAGTTTATTCATCATGTCAAGATCTTAAATCAGTTGCAAGTATATTGGTGGAAATAGCAATATCCAAAAGATACATGTACTTGCCTCATCTGCGTGAGAGCAAGATATGACTCATTTTTATTTGTAATTTGACATTTGATCACTTTTCTGATTACTGTAAATGTTTTAACTTGAACTCAACAGATTGAATTGTCAATCTTTCAAACATGTCCATATAGCAGTTTTTAAAGGATTCTGGACAAATTGGAAAACACCAAACACATGACGTAAAAATTTATATCAAGTATCATTGGACCAATCATCCATCATTTTTAGGTGTTTTTTATTTTATTTCTTTGAATAAAAAATATTTTAAAATGACTTAAATCTTGCTTTGATTTTTCTTTGTAACACACTCAGAAAACTTGCAATCATGTATACATATTGTCGTTTGCTACCTTGTCTTGTTTGTTTATACTGTCTGCTTCACAACTTTCTTGCCTCACGACATAGAAAGTGAACATCATAGACTTATAATATGAACTTGCGTGTTGCAATATGCATTATTTTTTTGTGGAGATTTTTATACCTGCAAGAAGTGCAGTGGTGTAGCGCGAGTTAGAGAGCTTGACTATGGACTGAGATGTACCAGGTTTGAACCCCAGTGGTGGCACATGTTATTCCATAAATCACTGAAGATGTTTCCCTGCAGCATTTGCGGGATCGTCTGCAGAAGGTAGATCTTGACGTTACCCACACCCTCTGTGGGATCGATGTTTAAAATTTGTAGCACCTACGCATTCCCGCTATGCTTGCAAGAACAGTCTCTTACTATACAGTAGCCATTCTTTTCGTTTCATGCCATATTTGGCAGAAGTCGGGCGTCAACTTTTTAAAATAGTTTTACTAAGAATGGAAGTGCAAATTACAGAATGCTGAAATCTGAAACACGATGGCTAGCAAAGAGAGGCCTGAAAGGACAGTTCAAATGACTGATATTGACCTAACGGAAGAAGTAAATCCAATGAAAATTCTCAATCCGGAAATGAAAGTCGACTAGTTCCCAGTAAGCCTGGACCCAGCCAATTTACAAACTGAAATCGAATGATTAACAATACAGGAAACATAATTCACAGAGCGAGATGCAGCCATTCGGCGCAGAACACATCTCACAACTCCATGAGTTCGTCTCCTGATTCCTGTAACCAAGGCTCAACCACATAAAAAAGTCCATATTAATTTTGCCTCATATATGTCCTCTACTTGTTAGGCCTACGACATGATCGGGCTTTTAGACAGCCTATCTTTATTCCCGGAACAGCTTCCTGGTGTATCTTTTCACTTTTTATGAAAGTCAAGTTGTTGTTTACATCTCTACATGTTGATATGGGGGTTTTTTTATGGGACACTCCAATGCTAACTTCTATTTTCCTTTACTTGCGTCTTCCAGCTTTGATCTTATGTCGTGTTTTTCTTCGTTGCTGTTTCTTTTGTGAGCATGACACTATAAATTCCCAAATGAACACAGTTTAAAATAACACAATGAGGAAGGGTAGAACATAGATCTATTATTAGTAACACTAGATTGCTGGCCTTACGTGAGAAAAATGACGCAGGCACGGAGAGCGACGGCCATTTTGTTATAGCGTTGCACTCGCTCGTCTGCCCAGTGTCTGCTGGCCTCCAGCGGGTTTGTTTTGTGCAGGCTAGCCTACACTTACGATAGTCCTAACAACAGCCTAGAAGAACGAAAGCAATCACTCAATTATTATAGAGTATAGAGGAGTATAGGAAGAAAATAACCCATTATGAGAAGCATCTTGAAGAATAAGCCTATGTCTAACAATCTAGG
>JAUEKS010384286.1:0-10969 GCA_031762815.1 Tylodina fungina | reverse complement strand
CTTCTTCTGCTACTGCTGCTCTTTCCCCTTCTTTTTCTTTCCACATCCCCTCCTCATCCTCCTTCTTCTGCTCCTTTGCTCATTGTCCTCCCCCATCTCATCCTTTTCATCCTCCTTCTCCCTGTTCTCGGACTTCTCCTTATCTTCGTCTTCATCATCTTTTCCCCACTTTTGTTCGTTTCATTCTTCTTTTTCTACTTCCTCCTGTTCACTTTCTTCTTTTCCTTCGGCGTACCATAACATAACCCCTAACTAGAATGGCTATGTATGTATTTACGTGCGTCTGTGTGTGTATACAATATATGTGTGTATACTGTATATAAGGACATAGGTTCTGTGTATTTGTTCAAATTATGTTAATTTTAAAACGACTGAAAATGTTATTTTATGTGCTTCTGTCATATCGGTGGTTTGCAAAACCTATAAAATCTTACTATTTTATGTTTCTCGTTTGTTGCTTTTTTCTGTGTTATTACTTTTTTTTTTGGGGGGGGGAGGGGGGCGGTAGGATTCTTATTTTGTTTATTGTGTATATTGAAATTGATTTCACCGTAGCTGTGAGTACTTTTATATGAGCAGAAATGTAGATAAATAATTCTCTCCTGGTAAACACATGCTCATTTTACCGTCGACAGCCCATAATTTTAGGGATTCTGTAACATATGTACAATGTGTGTGTATATATACATATATCATTATCATAAGCTTATCTCTCGGGGCGTGGCTGCCCGAACCCTCCGCCTGAATTCATTATCTCTGGCCATAGCCCGATGACCAGTCTCTGTCGTATCCTCCTGCAGCCAATCCTGGATGTCTTGCTCCCATCTTCTCCGAATCCTAGGTCTTCCTCGTCCTCTTTTTCCTACTATCTTTCCTTCTGGAACTACTTTCTATAACGTGTCTCGATTTTTTATGTGACCAAAATATCTCAGCTTTTGGTGTTTCGTTGAATCCACCAAATCGCATCCTTCCCGATATATTCTGTGGTAAATTTCGGTATTCGTTGTTTTAGCTGTCTATGGAGCTTGAAGTAGTTTTCGATAACACTTCATCTTGTAGACATGGGTCCTTCAACAACAAGTTTGTTTTTTTGTTTGAAACGTGTTTTACACCCGTAGCAACGCTAATTAGGTTATATAAGGGGTGGGACCTACGTATTAACGTCCGTCTCTGATAGGACGGGGGTGGATCGCCATGAAAATGCCCACACGACAAACTTTCAAAATCTGCCCCCGTGGGGAGATTCGAACCCGGGTCGTCCGCATCTGAGGCTAAATGGTTAACCACTCGATCACAGGGCGGCCCGATTTGATTTAATCCAAAGCCGATCTTAGAAATGGTTGCATATGATGGCTAGATTTCATTCTTGTTAGTCATATAAGAGAACATCAGAAGGTTCTTAAGACACAACATAAAGGATCCCGAATAACTCACCTTAACCATAGTTCGCAAATGAGCTCGACAAAATTACATTGCTATGAAAGCCTGTAAGAGTGTCTTTTTTCCAACTAAAAGAATTATTAAAATAATAAGCCAATGACAACCATGAAAACATGAGCCAGACATTTAACAACTATTATATACAGAGATAGGAATGGAGTATGACAGTTGACAACACTGACATTTACAGGGACAAAGACAAAACAAAGAATAAATCAAAATCTCTGGTCAGTATTACCGATTTTGTAGTGACCACATTATTTGAAGGCGAACTCTCTGCAGTAATAACCCTGGACGATGTGGTGGTAGTGGTGGTTCCTGTGGTGGTGCTGGAAGTTCCTGTGGTGGTGCTGGTAACACTATCAGAATTGCTGAAGTCTATGGCCACTTTGTTAGCCAAAACATTGTTGCTGTTCGGTGAGCTGTGTGGTGTAGGAGCCAATCGATTTGGGGAATGCGGTGAGGTCGGGGGGCTGTTGGGTGACTCAGGGGAACCAAGGCTAGGGGGTGAGCCCGGGGATCCTGGAGAGTCGGGCATGCTGAGGAGGGAGGACAGGGAGGAGTTGCTGCCAGTCTTGATGCTGATATTGATGGAGGACTTTGAACCTGTCAGGAGGCGGGCAGGGCTCTCATCTGATTGGATCTCTTTGGCTGAGGGTAGATGAAGAGAAAGTACATAATTTAAATACAAGTAAAATTATCTTTTCGCTAATAATCAGAGTACAAGATTCTCCACTGTTTTGATTGGTAAATAAGATAAAAACTTGGAAAAGGAGTAGCAACAGTGATTTCCACATAAGTATTGGCTTTCTTTTCTTTTTCCTTTTTTAAATATTCAACCCCACATTAACCAAGTTCAAATTTCAGGAAAGACAAAACCAAAGATGACAAACAAAACTATTCAGCTACTGGAATGTTCCTAAATGCTGAACAAAGTCATGGTTAACAAGTGTCTCCTTATCAGCAGCAACACTGTAAAGGCCTTTCGACATACACAATGGTTATAAACATTCAAATCGTACAAACCAAATTCTGGAATAAATGTAACTTATGTCAGTGGGAAAATGTAACAGAAACAAAATGTTCACTTGCTTATTCCCAGTTCTCACCAAAATAAAATAAATTATTTCTCGATATTAGGTATCGCTTTCATGAATACTCTCAGAACTCTTTGTATGAAGAGCAATCCAACTTGATTACGCGGCTGTTAATGCCATCCATTGTGGAGAATTTCCCCACGAAACAAGATCCGTATTTGTGTCGAATCACTTCATATTTCTGTTTTGGACCCGAATTTCGGAAAAAAATCTGTATAATACGGAAAAAATCCATACAAATGGCAGGTCTGTATTGGCTGTGATGCGCGATTCCGTGGTTCTGCTAAGCGCATTGTCTGGCCAGTAGATCTGTCTTCAACACTCAAAGTTTCTGTGAGTGTTACCTTACCTTTAGATCCTGTTCCACGAAACTACCTGGACAGCACAGGTGCCTGGGGGCTTACAGGATGGCATTTTTAGCCAGTGAATCTATAGTAGGACACAAGGGTCACTTTGTCTCAATGGTAACTTTGCCACAGGATACCTCAAACCGTTAACTAGTAGAAATACCACCAGATGGACTGGAACCGCTCATTTTTCAGTTATCCTACTTATCTGTCTACATATGTCATTTAAATGAGTGTCCATGGAGTTTTGGGAATGATGGGAGGGAAAGTTTTGACCTACAGCTATGAGTCAGTAGAAGATATATAGCAAGATTTGTGGAGGAAAGGAATTGCAAGCCGTTTATATCAATTTAGTTTGATTTTTGCATAATAAGTCTTGAGTAAATAAAATTTTAAAATTTACATCTTTAATTATGCTGTGATTAAGTAATATTTTTTTCCCTATTTATTTGCCTTCAGAGCTTTTTAGGTGCAAAGTAAGTTTTCAAATGTGTGACCTCACAAAAACAACTCTGCAGCTTTAGCATGTGATTTTCAGCAAAGGTTATACGGTTATCATTATATTTCATCTTCATAACAGTCAAATTTTACTATATTACGCTCGTAAAATACTGGAGGTGTAGCAACCTCCTATTCTATCCTGATGATGTACAGCCATATACAAGTATAGTACTTGTAGTGTACTGGGTTAAATCTTACCAGTAGTAAGAAAATATTCCCTGACTTGACATGGTGTTTCTAAATAAAAACAAACAAAACATGTAATCACATATTTACCCTTTCAAAACTAAATGGCCTCCGTATTTCTTCAAAGTGCTGTGCCTTGAAACTTCTCTGTACATTGAAGATTAAACAAAATAAACATAATTAAATAAATAAATAATCATGAAGACTCTGCTTAACAATGATACAATATCTTTATATGAGTGGTGGAGTGAAGATGTCAGGAAAGCAGTAGCCATAAATAAAACAACAATGTTACAGAAATGGATGAAATCCAAAAGTAAAGAGACTGATTCACAGAAAGGAAATTTACATTAAAATCGATCTAAAATAGAATCAAATTTGGAATCAAAGAAAAGAGTGAGTATGGTGCACAAAGAAAGTAAAAATGAAAAAAATAAAATTGAGAAGAATGTAAAATTTACCACCAGCAGCATTAATCAATTTAACTGCTGTTCTCCCTCATCATCATCATCAGCATCATCAATGTAATGATGCTATACACCATCCTCATCAATTTAACACCTAATTTACCGCATCATCATCAATTTAGCATCTGTCTCCCCTCATCAACATCAATTTAATAACTGCTTTACTTATCATCAATTTAACAGTGGTTTTCCATCATCCTCATCATCATCAGCTCAACAAATGTTTTATCTCATCAACATCATCACAGCTGTTTTACCTTATATGAAGCCACATACCCCTATCCATTGAATTCTCCACACTGAAACCCTTTTCTCTGATATCCTGCTATCAATATCCTTCCTAAGGATGAGCCCTATTATAAATTAGCCTATTCCTGCCCTGAGGGAGTACTCAGCTCAGTTCAGCATATTCAACTCTCACATTTCCTTCTTCTTCCTCTTTGGGATTTTCCTTTTTGCAGGGGTCATCTTCATTTTCAGCATGAGACACCTCATTGGCGATTATTTTTAAGGAGAAAAGAATTCATCCTGTCTGGACTGGGGATCAAACCATGTATCTTGGGGCTTCACCGCTTCACCCTCATATGCGCTGTTTTACTCCATTTCAATTTGGTTCATCTATCACCATCTGGTCTGTCGTAACTATGTGCACTCACACCAAAAGATTCAGGAAGTAACTTGCCTAGCTTCTGCATCTTTAAAACTTCCATGAACTCCTCACATTTTACACAGACATCGGCACCCAGTCACCCACTGAGTCAATCTCATCTCTGTCCCATGCAGCACGGCTGTGAGATCCTGTCTTAATACAGCCCGTGTATCTACACCAAAAAATTATTTGCTTCACATAAACCTTCCCCCTAATTTTTCCGCATAACTTTTTATTGTTATTACTGTTACGGCCCTGAGTCGTATTGTTATTATAGTGAATGCGAGTGCGGTGTTTCCCCACTAGTAGTAATGAATGAATGAATGACTTGAGTTTTACACCCCTTTTCAACTCATTAAGGTTATATCAGAGGTGGGACCTACGTTTTAACGTCCGTCTCCGATAGGACATCCACTAGTAGTAAAATAGTATTGTTTGATGTCATTGTTTTGGGGTGTTTTCCCTAATGCCCTCAGTTAGGGCGAGAGAGTTCTATTCTAGGTTGACCATAGTGTTGGCCATCACTATATGATATGGCTAGATCTAGATCTAATCTAGATTCTAGATCGCTTTGCGAACATCTGCTCTCATCGAGAGCTGTCGTGAATCTGACTAAAAGGGGCACGCTAAAAACTAACCACTCTTCAATGTGACGTCACAGCGTGACAGCGTCACACCATACTAATTTAAATGGACGAATACTAATTTTGCGTACTCCGAGTTTGCATTGCCAATGCATAAAACAATGACATCAAACAATACTATTTTACTACTAGTGAGCAAACACCACACACGCACCCACTATAATAACAATACGGCTCAGGGCCGTAACAATTACTTAATATAGGCAGTAACTCCCTGAACTTGCGCACTGCCTACTTCTAATACTTGAAATAACTGCATGCTCTGCATCACCGTCAGCACTTAACATGCTTACCAATTAACAGACTTCCTACGTCTCCCCGAAGAGTATCCTATCATTTAATCAAACTCCATTCAAACGTTCATGAGATTACAAGTATGATGACATGTTCATACTAGAAATGATGAAGTTTAAAAAAAATTAACTGACCTTGGAAATGGCGTTACTTCACTGAGCACACTCTCTGACAACATGGTGATGGCTTTGACCATGTAGACACCACCAAGACCCTTCCACAACACAAGGCCTCCCTAATGGAAACAAAGATTGAAACTGCATGCTCCCATCACACCATTAGTACAGGTCAGGTATCTTTTCCTTGCCACAGGTATTTTGTAACACAGTACTACCCTGACACCTTGTAATTCAGTACTACCTGTATCAGCTCAGGAACCATTTCCCTGATACAGGTACCTTGTAACCTAGTACTACCTGTATGCAGGAATGCATTCCCTTGCTGCTGGTACTATGTAACCCAGTACTACCCCTATCAGGTCAGGGAACAGTTCCTTGTTGCCAGTACCATGTAACCCAGTACAACCTGTGTCAGCTCATGGTAACTTTCCTTGCTAGAAGTACCATGTAACCCAGTACTATCTGTCAGGTAAGGGAACATTTCCTTACTACTTGTACCATGTAACCCAATATTTCCTGGGTCAGGTCAGGAAACAGATCCTTGTGGCTGGTATCATGTAACCAAGTATAACTTGTATTAGGGCAGGGTACCTTTCCTTGCTACTGGTACCACAGTACCCAAGCACTAGCTGAGTCAGGTCAGGGAACACTTCCTAGCTACAGGTACCTTGTAATCCAGTATTACCTGTGTCAAGTCAGGAAATACTTCCTTTCTACTAGTACCTCGTAGCCCAGTTTGACCTGTGAAAGGTCAGGGGACCTTTCCTTGTCACTGGTACCATGTAACACAGTGCTATATGTCACATAGCCGTGCATAACCTATCAGTACTATGTTTTACCTGTGGCACGGCAGAGCAACACCAGCATAGAGCAGTGAGGATGCATACCCAGAGTGTCGTAAAACTGAGTTTTGTGAAGGCGTAAATTTAGACATATCCAATCTATACTAGTCTAGTTGCATCAGGAAAGGTATCATGCTGTAAAACTGTTTAAAAATTAACTGAGAACGAGACGCCTAATGAAATAAGAGGTGCGTTGAAAACAGGGTAGCAAGGATAACAGCTGAAAGAATGGATAATGATGATGATGATGATGATGATGATGATGATGATGATGATGTTGATGATGATCGTGTTATTGCAAAGAGGTTTGTACACACCTGATTCCTTTGGATTTTTATCATTGATCGGACAAGAGAGAAGGGAGTCAGGTGATACCATCCTCCTGCATGATGGACCTGAAAGGGATGTGTCTGTCTTCAACTGACATATAATGAAGGAAAAATTAGAATATAAATTTTATATTCTTTCTAAGAAGATATATTTACAAAATCAGATTCTTTAAATTGTATATACCACCATGCATCCATTCAGTTTTTAAGCTGTGTGTATATTGTGTATGGTAATAAATCCTGAGCATTTTAAAATCGATAAATATATATATATGCTTGCCATTTCTGGGATTCGCCCATTTAATATTTTCTACCCACATTAATGTTACTGCAGTTGTTATTCTGAATATCTCCTCAATATCATGAGAAGTGTGTGAAGCTCATGCTTCCACATCTTTCCAATTGTTCACTACCGTAATGTGTTTAGAGTCTGTATTCTTCAGGCTTTTCCCTTAAAAGCTATACAAATACTCTCTATTATCATTTACATTAGGTTTATCTGATTCATTGTGAACTCTAGGAGCCGACAAGACACCATCACCTTTTCCATCTTAATAATGCACAAATTTACATTAAATAGCCAGCGTATCCCTTGCCTATTATGTATAGTATTTATAAGCATATTACAATAGTGGGCATATGGAAAGGTGTGGAAACAAGGGCTGCCTGTTAGGTACCCCACACACTTTGTACAACAACAAGCAGATAGCCTGTGTCGACGATAACAACAGCAACAATAATGTGGGCACAAATTCTGCCCAGGTAGTGGTGAAAGGCTACTCTTCTCTTCAATTTTAAACTACCAAGGCTTTTTAGCATGTGTGATGTACACTGGGATCTTCAAGTTCATATCCCATCTCTGATAGAACTTTTTACGGTTCAGATTCCTCACTAGCAAATCGGAGTCAGTAGCAGGATGTTTCGTTTGTTTCATATTTTTAAACAAGAACAACCTATTTTCAGACTGGGGATTGAACCTGGAGCCCTGGCTCCTGAAGCTGAGCAACTTGCCCTCCATCCCTTTTTAATCACCATACTCTTTGCCTATTACCATAATGGGTCAAAAGTTACTTCAGTCAGTTTTCTGGATGGGTGATGACAAATGACCAGCGGCTATCTTTGTTGCCCCTATCTTATTCTTCCTTTCAACCAAAGCCTCTCTCCATGAGCTTCTCCTTATGTGCGTTTGTAAGGCCAAACATGTTCTTTAGAGTATTTTTACTTACAGGAATATGGGGGACGATGCTCCGTCATTCCCCATCTCCTGCACTTTTTTTCTTTTAGGACTTTTTTGGCCAGACATAAGGATCATGAAACAAATCCATACCAACTCCAATTCCTTGTCTTTACCATGGCCAGTAGATCTTCATAAGATTCAACAGATTTTGTTCTGCGATTAATCATTTTTTCTAATGAAGTCATACAGTGGATATCAAAGATCTTCTAGAAACATGTCATCCCCAGGCCCTTCTAGGCATTCAGGACAATACAATTAGCTGCTTGCAAACTACTTTAGTCTCCCACCACTCAAGATTACTGTAATCTTCCTTCAGCGAATCTGCACATAAATACAAATTGAACAACACACTCAATACATCATCACTAATACTGCACATAAACACATATTGGACACATTGTCACAAAAAGTGAAAAACTGTATATAAAGCACACACTGGACACACTGCGCATAAACACAGACAGAACACAACATAACAAATGTTGCACATCATTAACACACACTGGACACATCGTCATAAATGAAGCACATGAACACACACTGGATACATTATCACCAACACTGCTCATAAACACACACTGGACACATCATCACTGACACTCACTATATAAACAGACACTGGACACGTTACATAAACATACACTGAACACATCTCATCAAACACTGCTCATAAAAACACAAACTGGACTCATTTACAAAATAATAAACTATATATGAGCAAGGACACTAACGGAGCAGAGTTTTCAATGCCAGGCTTTGGTCCGACCCTACCTGGCACTGTCTCCTCAGTACAATACAGGGATGGGAAAGAATCTGTTCCGCAAAGATGCTGAAATCAGGAACGGGGAAATGGGGAGTGGAGGTGGTATATTTTAATTTGTGTTATAAGGATGGACATGACTGAACTAAGAGACATCTTTTGCACCTTTTGGCCAACGCTCACAAACATCTAAACACATCTAACACTTACATTTTACACATACTTACTGGTTAATAATGATGGAGTTTTCTGAGATCAACACAAAAAGATTTTTGGTTTACACACCAGATGTTACTGCCTTATGCCGTAGTTTTTAACAGTTTGGTTTGGTGGTTTGTCCACATTAACAATGTGCAGGTTGCACACAGATGTAGGTGAACTGTTTAAACGAGATTGTAACCCATGGAGTATGGCCCTGCTTTGGGGTGAATAAAAGCCCAGTAATTTTAGGCTCTGGACATAGACGCTGTTAGCCTGAGTACAATCAAGGCTAAAGTATCTGTTAGATAGCAAAAAGTCATGTAGCCGAAGGTGATATCAGCGATTTGGTATCATTCACTTCAGTGATTCTGTAAATTCTGGACAACAGTTGTTCCCAATCCTTTCTTAGCCACATTGGCTTGGCAGAAAATATTCATTGTGCATCATCCTATTAACTGTGTTAATACCTGGCTGACCAGTTGGTGGACTCCAATGGCATGTCCTGTGCTGTGTATGATACCCAGCTAACCAGTTGGTAGATCTCACCACAGGTCCTATGTGTGATGCCTGGCTGACCCGTTGGTGAACCCATTGTGTGTCCTATGGTGTGTGTGTGTGTGTGCTGTGTGTTTGTGTGTGTGTGTGAGGGGGCGGGGAAGAAACCATTGACATACTGTGGAGGCTACAGATGACCATTGACCTAAACAGCTGATCTGTATCCAGTGTGAAAGGAGATGGCACTTTAGACCAACCCAGAACGAATTATTTTTTCGTAATACCAGATATGGTGTTCATTTTTTTAACCTTGGAAAATTTTATTGAAAAACATAGATTTTTATCAAATTAGCAACAAGATTTGTTTAATGAATCAGAAGCATTTATTATATTAAAAAAACTAAAAATTGAAATAAAATACATCTTGACTACAGATCTATATGTATCTGAAAACCATAAAGAATAATTCCATTCAAAGTTCCCCCTTGGTTAAGTTTTTTAATACCTGCAAAATCCAATACTAAGGCCAGCTACTCTCTGCAACTGATCTGAAAATGAAATATTTGGCAGTTGATCATTTTAGAACCAAATTTGCGCAAAACAGAAAATACAGGTCATGACGCTTTCGATACAAGAACAAACTTAACTAATAAATAGAACACACTTTATAAATAACATAAAGAAACTAGAGGCTGTTAGGATGCGGTTCCTACGAAATATTCTAGAGAATATCATGGACAAAAGGAAAATAAACAAACAAGGAAGTCTTGGGGAAGGCATGCATCCAATGATCACTTATCAAGACAATAATAAAGAGATAACTAAAATTTTTCAGCCACGTCATTTAAAAAGAAAGCTTCGAAAATTGGTAGAGGGCAAGAGAAGCAAAAGAAGGCAGTGAACAACTTTCATTGACAGCATGAATGGAGTGAATGAATGACTTGCGTTTTACAACCCTTTTCAACACATTTAAGGCTATATCAGAGGTGGGACCGATGTTTTAAACGTCCATCTCCGATAGGACAAGGCGACTCCACATGAGCCGTAGGCCAGAGAAAACTCTGAAAAAAATCTTGGGTGAACCTGGGCTCGAACCTACGACTTTCATTTTCTGAGGCGAGTGTCTTACCACTACACCACAGAGACCCCAAGCTTGAATCAATGCACCTTCAACCTGAAGAACTCGGAGCTCATAAGCTGCAAAGCCATGATCGAAAAGATGGTTTAAGAAAATGAAATCATCAAACTCAGAAAAAGTGAAACAGAAATACATGGAAATAAAACAGGAAACCCAAAAGGCTTGTAGGTCAGCCCATGCAAATTATGTAAAAAACATGTTTGAGAATGATAACAATAACAAA